>JAJPUD010011821.1:0-52540 GCA_023553655.1 Myrmecobius fasciatus
AAAAAAAAAAAAAAAAAAGAATGGGTCCATAGAGGAGGGGAGCAGAGTTGGTATACTGGAATAATCCAGGCAAGTGATAATGAGGGAGGGCTTATATCAGGGTTGCAGCACTGAGAATGGGAGATTCTGTAGGTGCAATCAATCCATATGACTTAAGAGAAAAGGAGAGAGAAATCACTGAAGGAAGCTTCATGGCTGTTCAAAAATGTTTCAGAACACCTGAGTTCCACTAGTTCCAGTTTCCCTAATGGCAGAGATTACAAGTATGTGCCGCCACATTAAGATGATTTTTGATGAAAATATAAGGACGGACAGGCTTCCATGTGTGCCTTTCTATAGACATATTCAGGTTATGCAATTGACCAAGAGGGTTATTATTATTTGGCCAGACCTGTGATCTCATGGTGCAGAGAACTTCCAATGACCATCCTCCTTGAACAATGTTGACAATCATCTCCCCAACTTCTAGTCTTAGTTGTCTAGCGGTATCCAGAGGTTAAGTGATTTACATACAACCAGTATGTATCAAAGAATTCAGGTTTTTCTGATTTCAAAGCTAGTTCTCTACCCATAACTCCGTGCTGGTATAAAGAGGAATAATAACTGACATATTTCAGAAGGTTGAAGAGTATTTTGTAACAATTTTGGTTAATTAAATTGGAGAAATGATTGGATTATCTTTGGAAAATTATGTATTTTCAGAAAAGAAAAAACCTGATTTACTATTGACACAAAAACTCATCACTGTGAGACCAATACTCTATCTACCACTGGTGTGCTATAAAGGTGAGTGAGTAATGGATTGCAAAAGAGTTGAGTAAAGTCAGCATGGTGTAGTATCCAGCTTCTTAAATTGAGGTTCGCAACTCTATGTGGGGTCTTGTAACTGAACATGGGGGTCATGAAATTATGATTTATTATCAGTAAATGTTTGATTTGTATACCTATATACCCAAAGTATGTAAAAATTTCTCAGGCAAAAAGGGGTTGCGAGTGGAAAATTTTTAAGAATCCTTGATAGTGAATGGACATGTGGCCTGAAATAAGAAAGATCTAATTATAAGTCCTGTTTCTGATACATACCGCCTTACACTAATGAAGTACTTCCTAATTAACAACTTTTTTTCTTTTAAAGGAAACCTATTTATCTGAAATAATATTTAATCTATGTAGTGCTGTAAAATTTACAAAGCACTTTATACACATTATCTCATTTAATCTTCACAATTCCAGAAAGTAGGTGCTATTCTTATTCCCATTTCAAAGCTAGGGAAACTGAAGCTGAGGGTGGGTGATTCTCCCAGAATCATGTGTCAAATAAATATATGAAGCAAGATTTGAAATCAGATGTTCCTGATCCTAAGTCCAAGTATTACACCTAGCTCCATCTAAAATACCATGCAGTCACTTTGAAAATTTCTGTATTTAATCCATTCTGTTGACATTACTGTTTGCTTTTTTTTTTTCTAAATGAGTGGATCTATTTGTCTTCTCAAATTATAATTTGAGAAGACAATACCCAGACTGGTTATTGGCTACTACCCTTAGTTGAAGACAAATCTAACAAGTTCTCTAGAAAGCTATGATAGTCTCTTCAAAACCTGTCAGATGACTGGCTTCTTTCTTATTCTCAGAATACCATAATCCTTTATCAGTATTTTTACAGAATCCTCCCTAATACTGGATGGGTTTTCAATATGACAGAATTCTCTCAGAGTCTTCCCATCTCCACATCCTCAGGATATTTAAAATTTTCTAGTATGTGAAATAAAGTCTTTGCTATTCATGAAACATTACACAGAAGAGTAATTGCAAAAGGGGACAACTTTAACAAAGCTTTTTTATTGATGGACATCATTCAACAATGAGTTTAGACTTAAGATACTGTTGATCTTGAGGTACACAATGAGTCCATTAAGTAATGCTACTGAAAAGAATGTAATTGTTAATTTACAGTTGACAATCCAAATTTCCCCAAGTAAAGAACTTATGTAAAAATGGTTACAAAATGCTTAAAAAAAATACATTTCTTAGATTCAAGTCACCCCAAGCTTCAGAATGTCTAGTCATCAATTAAATTCTAATTTTAGATTGCTCACACAATGTTTTAAATGGGAATTTAACACGGAAGTGGGTTAGGGGAGGGATTTTTATCCAAGAAATGTCACTATATGGGCCAAGAAAACTTGCAGACCTGAGACGCAATTTAACTGAAGGAGCTAATACCCATAGTTTACAAACAAAGATACAAAACTCAGCAAAAACACAGAAATCACTTGAATATATATTTTTTACATTGGTTTTTCTTATGACAACTCAAAACAGGTGAATTTCAAAACACCAAGTTTTAAAATCTTATTATGTTTGCCAATATAATTTCTAAGCAATATCCCCCTCCCTGCAAAGTAATATCATGCTTATTTGCACTTTCATTGTCTTTTCTTTAAAACATAATGTATTTGGCCTTAACATACTGGAACTCTGACCAAGTTAATAAGATGGAGAAATGGTTAATAGTTGAGCTAATTAATGCAGGATGCCTCCTTAAAGTCCTATACAATAGCATACTTTGCTTTTTTATGGAGTGGGGGTGTGTGTGGTCTAGGGATGAAAATTCCTTTATTTAGAGAAAAAGCTTAGAAGTGAAGACTCTTGGGTATTAGACATTCACTGATTTGGGGACTATCAGTTAGCCAGGAAGCCAGTCATCCCAAACACTGAAGTTACTTCATGAGCATGAGGCCAGAAGGTAAGCCAGAAAAAAGCTTGCAGCTAAGTACATTATAAACCTAAAAATAAAGCAAGGAGTACATTATAGAGACCAGTGGTTTCATGTACAGTCTTTCTGTATATATATGTATGTATACATATATGCACACATACATGTATATATACACACACTATAGAATGCATATATGCTTATATATACATGCACACATATACCCATTTTATTTGGTGTTATGTTCAGAGTAAATCTAAAATCAAAACAAAAAAGAACGACCTCTTGGCTCCTCAAAATGCTTAAGACAAGAACACTTGCCATACATGCCCATTTCTTGGGGAAAGCTTAAACCAGTACAGACCTGAACATAGTATGCATTAACACAGGGCATATACAAACAGTTGCACACTTAACGTGAACCCTTTTTATAACATTTCCCACAGGACTGATTTTTTGGGGGTGGTTGTTTTGTTAATTCCATTCAAGGAAACCTTCCACATGGTAATCTTTATCAAAGTGAATGGCAGATGTAGAGAAAAACAAGAGTTAACCCATTTGTAAAGTTTGGCAGTTTGGGTTTAAGAAGAGTAGCCCAAGAAACCTGGAGACTTGTGAATTCAATTTCCCCTGTTTTATAAGGGTTGTCCATCTTTCCTATGAGCTTCTGGGATGAAAGAATCTGAAATATTTATGTTTCCTTCTAATCTTAATTCCACATAAGAGTTTAGTGAATATGTAGCCTTCTCGCTTCATGATTTCTGAAAAATTACTTAATAATTAAACAAAAGAAGACCCAGAGGGATGAGCTGGGTCACTTTCCCCTGTCATTGCAGAGTATCTGCTCTCTATCTACCAAGTGCACAAGAAATAACATCTTCTGGGTTATAAGGCTGTCTCAGTGACTTTTTCTAGCCTTGACAGGCAACACGAGGTTCTGCTTCTTTGGGATATATGTGCACACTGAATTCTGGTGGCAAAATCCTGGTGGTGAGAATAGAAAGATTATTTCCTTCCCACCTCTGCAACATGTTACTTGTTATAGCTATGACTCTTTTACAGAACTATTCATGCTCTGTCTAGTCCGTGTGTCTGAGTACTGTTGATGACAGCCACCAAGCTCTATATTTGCTTACTGTAGCTCTTGGAAGAGAACATAGCTTAAACTTATTTATGGTTTACAGAAGACAGAAGATATTTATTACAACTCTAGAAAAAAGGTACCCTCTCCTAGTCCATAAGAGAAAATACACAGGAGTAAATTATTAGCAGGAAACTTTTGCTAGAAAAGTGGAATTTTGCTAGTAAAGTATTTCTAGCCTTAATGATTTTAAACATAATCAAGTAGTTTTTTTTAACACCCCTCTTTTTTCAAGCTGACTGGAGAAGGGGAGATGTACAGGGAGAGAATCTCTTTCAAAGTGTATCCTGATTATCAAATTTAGCAAATTCAGAGGAATTCATGTTAATCATTTTGACAGGTCCCTTGCCTTCAGCCATGCCACAAGAACCAAATTATTTTGATAGCGACAAACAGAAGACAATTTTCATTAAATCATTTTTCTTAAGAAATTTCTGGTTAGGCAGAAACAAACCAAAAAGAGAAGGGCTGAGCTCTTGTGTAAGGGCAGAGTGAAGACTACCAAAAACTTATCCCTGCTTTCCCTCCTAAATTGGGGAACTATGCAGTTAAATGTCAAGACACTTAAAGCTGATTCATCTGGGTGTAGCTAAAAAGAACCTTTCCAATCCTTGGGCTACTTTGCATTTTTTCCTTTCAGAAAAGCAGATCCAAAAGGTTTAATTTTTGATAGAATCTTATGAGTTCTTCAATGTAGCTAATTCCTAGTGTGAAAATTCTCTTCATCAATAGATTGGCCTTTTGTTCAAGATTTAGAAAGTTGACTAGGAATGGGAGTGGGAGGTCATCTAGCTGGCAATGAAAAGTTAAATGGTTTGTTCATGGTCACAAAGGTAAGACATGTCTTAGGTGAGATTTGAACCCAAATATTCTTGATACCAATGCTAGTATTCTATCTGTCACACAACACTTGTCCGCTACTTATGTAACTTTTAGGCAAGTCATTTAACCCTCCTGAGGCCTTAAAAAATATAAATCATGGGAGGATTACCTTAGGTGGCTTGTAAGGTCCTTTCCAGATTGGATTACAAAATTGAAAAAGCACAATGATAAGAGGCTGTAAGTAAACATCTTTTCTAAGTTTTGCAGTTCTCTTTTAAAAAAAAAATCAAATCCATGATCTTATTGGTTTAGGAAGCTTTAGATATGAAATTCCCTTTGACAGGTTGGTGGTACCTGGTCTGCGGCACCAAGATCAATTCTCTATCCTTCATACTTTTCCATCCTGCAGCAGTGCCTTTTAATGTCCAACTTCAGGATGCAGTTTTAAGGAATGGAAAACAAAAAAACAGAAGTCCTTCCCATCCTTCATGTCATCATAGATACTTAGGAGAAAAAAAAATAGAATAGTGAAAAGCAAAAGTTATTTATTTTTGTTATGTTAGTATATTGCAACTCTGATGTGACATGAATTAAAGCTAATAACAATGGGCAAAAAGGCTTATCATTTAGGACAAGAATAAAACTAGTTAAACTGCACCAGGCAGGCATACTAGTCACATGAACTTGTCCTCCTCTCAAAAGCAGACTCAAAAAATCAGAAAAAAAAAGATGGAACAAGACACAAGTTCACATGGCAGTTTTGCATGGCCCAGTCTGATAACAGAGCTTGCAGATGATGATGTCCCTACAAGGACATACCCCTAAAAATTGTCTGTATGCTTCCCAATGCAGAAAAAAGCCTTAGTCTGTAGAGAGAGACCATGTTGGGAGGACTCAGCTCATGAAACAAACTCAATAACAGAAGAGGTCCTTAAATGTTGAAGGAAGAACTTGAATCCTACTACTGAATTTTAAAATATTTAATCCTGTCTAAAACAATAGGCCAGATTACTATTTCCTACTTTATTAGGGAAAGTCAGTAATGGATTTTGGTTGGAAATTAGAGGACAGATAGAAGAGTTAACAAAAATGTCTTCTTATCCATGAAGAGTATCCCAAAAGTCTTAGTTTGTTTTTAAGCTTTAATAATCTAAAAACGCACTAAGATTTTTGGAACACCATTTTTTTTTTAAATGAGCCTAATCAGTAGAAGGACCAGAAAATCCAACAGGATAACAAAGAATGTCATTTCTGGTTTCTGGGATCAACCAATGCATGAAACATATGGAGAACACATTTAGATTGGTGGTCTCCAAATTTTCCCCATGAGGAGAATAAATTTAAATTGGATATATATTAAGCCTCCACATCCTATAATGACAATGATGCAAAAGATTTCTTCTCTGCTCCTAAACTACAATGGACTAGAAAGATAAAGTCATTCTGTAATTATCTGGCATCAGATTTCTTTATTAAGAAGTACAAGAAGATTCACATAGGAATTCCAGGGTTCCAAGGATTTTGTTTTTTAGCAGTTATTGTGTCTCTGCTATTTCTGTGAAAGTAAATGATATGTAAATGACATTTCTAAATCCTAATACCTTGATGGAAAGTTTAAACTATTATTTAAATGATGTGACTCAGAGTGTAGTTTTGAAGCATATTTGTGTACATTATAGTTTTTCTCTGCTTAGCAAAAACAGCAGCAGTTATAAGTAAAATGACTATTATCAAAATTTATTCTTACTTAGGGCATGTAACATAGCCTAATTCTATCAACATGTGACTTTCAGAACATTGACAACTTTGGGTAAAAAAAAATGCACTAAGCATACAACATTTTCATTTTCAGAAGATTAACATAATCACCTTTAAAACATTTTCAGGCACTAGCATAAAAAAGAATTAGCATTAAACAAGCCACCAGACAGAGCACAGCAACTAGTTAACTGTCTGAAGTTAACCCCCAAAAGAAAAGGATTCTTGGTCACAAGGGTATTTTGAATTTACATCTTTCAGCTTTGGCTGTTCAGTAATAAATATCACACCTTCTTAGCACAAACCTACCTGGGCAAACATCCTAATATTCCCTTTTCTCTTTTAGCAGCTGCTGGGTGTTGAGTGATGTACAAGGCACACCTCTAAAGTGTTCTCTATGGCATTTTTATTGACATACAAAATAGCCTGGTTCACCATCCAAAAACTTAATTCTGCATAGTAAAAGTTTCTACCACTATTTACAGAGGGGTTTTAGTGCAAAAAAAATTAATAATAATGAAATTATGTACCAAGCCCTACCCCTTCCAGCACATCAATCCATCAGTTTTATTCAATGCCAGATGGGTCCCCGGGCTATATCTTGGGCCTCCAGCCATTAATAAACTGTAGTATTTTCTTCACCTGGAGTTTGCTAAGCTTGAAGTCCTCCGAGAGGATCTCTTCAGTCAGCTGGACTAGCAAATTCCCATCGATCTTTTCTGTAACAAAGAAGGAGATGACATCTTCTGACAAACCAATGAACCGTAGTGATTTGGACACTTCCTCTATAGAAAGTCCTGATAGGTCAGTGGGTGGTTGCCATGGGGAACCATCACCACAAGATCGTGGAGCTAGCTGGAGGTGAAGGGGGGAAGAAAAAGGATAAGAAATGGAGAAAATGTCTTGTGTGCCTTTTTTAACAAAATACTGATCCTCCGAGAGGTCTGGTGAGCCAGGTTTGGGGTCTTCCTCAGCACCATCAATTTTCAGAGGCAAAGGAAACGCTTCTGGGGCCAGTTTCTCCTCAGTTAGTTTGGGTACTCTTGGGGGTAAGGCTGGGCACGAGTGACTCTGTTTTGCCGGGCTAGCTGCTAGGGCCTTCTCATCTGTGCATTCTAAGGAGTAACTGGCTGACTTGGGACACCCAGACATCCCACCTGGGAACTCTGCTGGACCTGACTGAGTGGAGCTTGCATAGAGATCACACCCTTCAAAATCAAAAGCTGCCGGACAGTTTCTTTTTGGTGTTCCTGGTGTCTTCTGCCTAGGGTAACTATAACTTCTGCTTGGATCCAACAGGAAATCATTCCTGTTCTCGCTCTCAGTTGCTCCCAAGAAATGGCTAGGCCATGACAGTCTAGAGGACAGAGTTTCGGCAGGGGGGCTTCCAAAGGGAGATCTGCTAAGTTCCAGAGACTCAGTCTTCATCCTGTTACATGGATAACAGGAAACGGAAACACTTTCTGAAGGACTTGTTGGGTCACTCTCAGTGACACTGCTTAAAAACAAAGATAAACAGAAGAAAAGTTAGCAAAAATTGGTCCTCAATCAATAAATCAACATGTATTCAGTGCCTACTATGTTTCAGGCTATCACTATCTATAGCTATTGACTACAAACTTAAAAAAAAAGAGTTAGGGAAAAATCTTAAGAATATTTCTCATAAATAAAACATTCATTTCAGACCTTTAAAATGTTAGGTTTTAAAAAGTGTTAATAGCATTAGCTAAACATCAATAGAACATTACATTAATCCTTATTATTCTCGGATCCCTCAATACTACCTCACTCCAGCATCACCTCTGAGGGAAGAAAAAGTTATCCTCATTTGTAACAATTCATTGAAAACTTAACTTTATGATGACATGCACAGCAGAGATCTA
This sequence comes from Myrmecobius fasciatus, assembly GCA_023553655.1. Lineage (NCBI taxonomy): Eukaryota > Metazoa > Chordata > Mammalia > Dasyuromorphia > Myrmecobiidae > Myrmecobius > Myrmecobius fasciatus. The sequence goes on from JAJPUD010011821.1 coordinate 8,324, forward strand.
TGTATACTCCAGTTGACCCCCCACCATCACTTAGATATTCTTCTTAAAAACAACACATACTAAATAAAAATTCCCAGTGCAAAAAAATTAGATAACTTACTTTATTTAAATAACAGGGATTTAGGCCCTAAAATGCCAAAAAGAATTTTTAAGGAGGAGTTCTTTTAAATTATAAAGGAGATTAGTGTTTGAGATGTTAGGCTCAATTCTGGAAACTTTTTTTTTTGTCTGAAACTGTCTGAATTTTATAAAGGACACTGACAAACAGGAGTATATGTTAAAAGGGCAAACCAAAAAGGATATGGAAGCCCTGTTCCATGAGAACAGTTGAAAAAATTATGGATGCTCAGGTTGGGAAATTAAAGGAACAAGGAGCATATGTTTTATATATTTGAGGGAGCTGACATAGGGACACAAGATATTACAGAGGAAAAGTCAGTGGAATTTAGGAGAGGCAAATTTTGGCCTGACTTAAGTATGTACTTCCTAATAATTATAGCTATCTATAAATGAAATGAGATCCCTCACAAAGCAGTGAGCTTTTCTTCAATGAAATCTTCAGACAGAGTTTGATGACTACATTTTAAGGACGTAGGGAAGAACATTTCTGTAAACTGGACACGGGATTGTACTAGTGAACCTTTAAGACTCCTCAGGGCTCCAGAATTATATGTTTCCATGGCCTGCAAAATGTTTCAGTGGCTTGTGGGAGCTACAATAGCAACTGTAAAGGAAAGAAATGAGGGTCCACATATTATCTATGGTTTGGTTGCCTCCCAGTTTTTTATACAAAAAAGGCATTTTTAATAAGGGCTTGTTGAATGCATGAAAACAGTTGCTGGTTTTCGACCACCTATGTTCTCCTATTATCTTTACTGACCCAACAACCTCTATTACTTATTTCCACTGAGTATCGAGTTAACCCTTATCAATGATAGGGTATATCATTTCCTTTTTACAGGAAGAGAGTACAGTTCTTAGTAATTTAATACTGAGTTTCTGAAAAGACAAATCCTGTTTTCCTCTCTTCTTGGAACAGTGGCTCAGCCCTAAAGTGCTACATTTTAGATGCTGGCTCTAAAGAGCATCCTTTACATGGTTTTACTCTCCAATTCCCTCAGAACATTTGCCCCTGGAATTCTTCATTCCTTTTTGAAGTTTATAGACCTACAGACCAGATGATGATAAGTACTATGCTGAATGGTGTCAGTTCCAACACTTACATGTTGTGTAGTCCTGAAGAATAGTAGGACAGGGTGGGACTGGGAGAACGTGTCTGTTGCCTCACTGGTTTAGCTGACCGAGGAGGAACAGAAGGACTTGTAGAAGAAGGCTTTGCACTTCGAGGTGGAACAGGTGGAGCATTCAGGAGTCGGCATTCTTCCCTAACCTAGAACAAGAGAATTAAGTACTTCACGTTAGCCGCAGAACTGGACAATGGTGACAGTCCAGAGGACAGGGTTTCAACAGGGGAGCCTCCAAAGGGATACCTGCTAAGTGCTAGAGACTCAGTCTTCATCCTGTTACGTGGATAGACCTGATGTATGTTCCCAGAGATAACATCAGGCACTTGTCAAATGCATTCAAAGACAAACTGGTTTTGAAAGAAGTGGTTTGGTGAGTGCTGGTGCTTGTCCAAATGTCATAGCCAAAATATTTATGTAATTTTAAAGTAACTTAGGAGGAGAATCTAGCAAAAAGTGAAGGCTTATGAAACAGGTACATTACAAAGTGAAAAGAAAGTAAGGCTTATGTGACTTTTCTATAGGATTATCTGAAGCTCCCCTACAGTTCTCCCATACCCACTTATTGGAGCCAGATTGAAGGAATTCAGATTTTAAAAAAGAATACACCTTTTCGATTGAGGTTTTGAGATGCAATATTGAGAGAGCCCTCTAGATAAAAAATGGCTTTTTTTGCAAACGCCAGGCCTGAAACATTCATCATTCTTCCTGGACCCTGCTGTAAGACTGACTGACACCTGAGTGGCTCTGGGCTCTGGTTGCAATCTTCACATATTCACCGACAATCTGCTCACCTAGAAGTCTTTTTTTTTTTTTTTTTTGTCCAAGTATATTTTAACTGTAATTGTCTCATTCAGACAGCAGGGGGAGATTTGTGCTTGGTTCTGCTCCTGTAAAGTAACTCCAAAAACCCAGGAATACAGGATCCATACATAAGCAGGATCCCATAGTAAACATAGTAAAACAAATAAACTTCTCACTCCCCTCTTTTGGTTTATTTTGGTTATAAGTATCCTTTATGGGTAAAATATTCCCTTTATGAATGGGGACTCAGGAAGACCTGGGGTTCTAATCTAGCTCTGTCACTAATTTGTACAACTTCAGAGGCAAATCTCTGGGCTTCCTCATTTGTGGAATAAAAAAGGCTTGGAATAATTGATCCCTAAGGCCTATTCTGATTTTAAAATTCTATGATGACTGAGCCAAGGTACCTGCCTTGGGGTCTTGGAATGAATCAATATCAATCAACAGAAAAGGTTGGTGCTCTAATGTGAAGGGATTTAAATATCAAATAAAGGAGCTGTAAAGAGCTTTAAAATCTAAAAAGAGGACTTTGTCTTTACATTTGATCCTAGAAGTAACAGGGAGCCACTGGAACTTAATGAGTAGGAGAATAATATATTCTTTAGCTTTAAAAGTCACTGGGGCAGCTGTATGGGGGAAGAGAGAGCAGAGAGAGGACCAAGAGGGAGGGAGACCAATTAGAATGGGGTGTCTGGATTGAAAATTGTGAATTTGGAAGATGGGGACAAATAAGAATTACACAGTAGATTAGAGTGAAGGCGGCTGGTTTTCTACCACTCAGAACTCTGGGGCTCTAATTGTTTTGTTTTCTCCCCATTTTCAAATAAATCTGAGTTGCCAATAAGCTTACACAAAAGGGAAGCACAGTGTTTTCTTCCTCCTAGCTCACTAAGTGGTCTTATCAGTTCTGTAGTAGCCAGATATGCCAATTTTAGAGAGTCAGCTTTTAGGAATCAATCTCAGAGGTCACCCAATCAACTTCCTCATTTTCTAGATAAGGAAATGGAGGCACAGAGAGGAGACTCCCTCCACCCCAGGGCTATTAAGAGTTAGTCACTTTTAAGATAGAAGTGGGTAGGAGAAGGGGGAATACATGAAGAAAAATGCATCTGCTTTGTCCCTGAAGCTCAGAAATTGGGGATTAACTCTCAATTATGGTTTTTTTCCATAGGAAGCCTCACATATTAAATTACAATGAGTGTTATAAGAAATATTACAGCCAATGTAAATTTTGGGCCACAGCAAGTAGCATATTTTGTTATGCTAATTTAGAAGAGGGCAGCTGGGTGGCTCAGTGGATAGTATAGAAGAGGGCAGCTGGGTGGCACAGTGGAGAGTATAGAAGAGGACAGCTGGGTGGCACAGTGGATAGCACAGAAGAGGGCAGCTGGATGGCACAGTGTAAAGTATAGAAGGCAGGTGGGTGGCACAGTGGATAGAATACCCAAAGTGGAGCCAGGAAGAACAATTCCAATCCGTATTCAGATATTACTTGTGTGACCCTGAACAAGTCACTTAACTCTATTTGTCTCAGTTTCTTTATCGGGAGGTGATGGCAATCTACTTAGAAAGGAAATGGCAAATCAATGGGTGAGAAAGAGCTAGATAAGACCGAATAATAGTAACAAAAGTACAGAAGTTGCCAGAGGCTCATCCTCCAAGATGTCCTCCTCATTAACGTCAGTTACTTGAAAATAAATTAGGATTTGATTCTTCTACCTCCTTCCCTTTAATATGGAAGCATGAATGTCTTTGGGTAGAGAGGCAATTGGAAGGGTGTGGAGGAAGTTACTGCACAATTTGCCAGGTGAGTAAGGGTCTAAGGAAGGCAGGGAAGAGCAGATATCCTCTACTTTCCTTCCTCCCTGGCAATGGATGTTTCTGGTATTGCTAAAAAAAAAATATTATTAGATTCGAAACTAAAGGGCCAGGGCTCAAATCCCAGTTTAGCTTTTCTGGGCTTTTAAGTCTTTTTGGATTCTCAGAGATTAGCACAGAGCCTGGCCCAACATAGTTTCTTAGCCAATTTATGAAACAAAAGGATAGGACTAAATAGCTTTTGAGATCTCTTTTAGTCTAAATCTATGATCTAATCTATGGAAGTACAATCAGGATCCCCTAAATAATCTGAATCATAAAGCAGATTACATTTATATTCTTTTCAATGACAGGAAATGCCATAAGGGAAAAATGGAATGAAAGGCAACATTAAAATGTATCAGGGAATTCCTTTATCAAGTTATTCATTTTTCTTCATCTCAACAACAAAGGTTAAAATGTAAAAGGCAAGGATCTAGAGGTATGTTTGTGATTGGAAACAATTTTCTACTGCTAAAACAAGAACAGGCAATCATTTCTGATTGGGGAGAGAGTATTGCTATCCCAAGGCAGATTTCAGGAGACCCTGATTAAATATGGTATGGAAATGTGCATGCTTTCATTAGAAAGGAGGATGGTCATGTTACTAGCTAATTTTGTAAAGTGCTTTCCAAATTGTCTCATATTATTCTCACAACTATCTTGGGCGGTAGATGCTATTATTATTCTATTTTAGAGATGAGAACACTGAGGTAGACAGAAGTAAAATGACTGCCAAGGATCACACAGCTAGTAAGTTTCTGAGGTGGAATTTTAACTCAGGTTTTCCTGACTCTAGGTTCAGCTGGCTTTCCATCTTTCCTTCCTACCTAAGCCATATGTTGACTCAGAGAGCTAATAAAGAGCCCCTGGTACTTTTGTTTCTCCTACTTATAAATAATATTATTGATCACTGGGACCAAGAGTTGATTAATTTACCTGTCCCCAAATTCCTCCCCAACTTTTCTTATTCAATGTCATTTTTTCTACTGTTACAATTTTGGTATATTGTTTAACTCAGATATGTGACCTTCATTATGTCACTCCTTTGTTCTAAAGTCTTCAGAAGCTCATTGCTCATCACAGGTTTTTAAAAATTATTATTATTTTATTTTTACAATCCTCTATAATTTGAACTTTTCCATCCTTAATGCCCACTATTATCCACTGTAGCCACCTCCAAAGCAAGAGATTGGGAAAGAGGCAGCACTTCACAGTGTCGTGTTATGGCTAAGCAGCTTTTATAGCTCAATGAAACTGTGCAGGATTATCCAAGATGGGTAGTTCATAGTGGAGAATTCTGACAAAAGGTGATCCACTAAAGAAGGAAATGGCAAACCACTGCAGTACCTTTGCCAAGAAAGTCCCATGGACAATACTGAAATAATAAAACAGATGACACTGGAAGATGGAGCCCTCAGGTCAAAAGGGAAAGAACAGGGGACAACTACAAGTAGCTGCAAAACTAATAAAGCAGCTCAGCCAAAGCTGTGGATATATCTGGTGATGAAAGGAAAGTCCAAAGCTGTTAAGATCAATATTGCATAGGAAGCTAGAATGTAAGGTTCTATGAACCAAGGTAAGCTGGAAGTGGTCAAACAGGAGAAGGAAAGATTAAACATTGACATTTTGGGTGTTAATGAACTTAAATGGATAGGAAAGGATGAATTTAGTTCAGATAATCACTATACATATACTACTGTGGCAAGAATCTCTTAGAAGAAATGGAGTAGCACTCACAGTCAATAAAAGGGTGAGAAAAGCAGTATTAGGTTATAATCTCAAAAATGACTAAATGGTATGTTTGAATCCAAGGCAAACCATTCAAAATCACAGTAATACAAACAAGCCTATACCCTAATTACTAGTGCCAAAGAGTTCAAAGTTGTTCACATCTATGAAGACGTATAGCATCCTTCTAAAAATAACAACAACAAAAAAGTCACATTCATCACAGGAGATTGGAACGTTAAAGTAGAAAATCAAAAGATAATAGGAATAATAGGCAAATTTGGCCTTGGAGTACAAAATGAAGCAGGGCATAGACTAATAGAGGTTTGTCAAGAGAATGTGCTGGTCATATGCAAACACATTTTCCCAACAACCTAAACAATAGCCTAAAAGGCAATTCAAATGGCCAATATCAAAATCAGATTGATTATATACATTGTAATCAAAGGCGGAAAAGCTCTATACAGACAGATAAAACAAGATCTTGATTTGACTGTGGCTCAGGTCATGAGCTTTGCGTTGCAAAATTCAGACTTAAATTGAAGAAAGTAGAGAAAACCATCAGACTATATAGATGTGACCTAAATAACTTTCCCTATGAAGTAAAAATGATGAATAGATTTAAGGGATTATAACTGGTAGACAGAGTACCTGAAGAACCATGGGAAAAGATTAGCAATATTGTGATAGGAGGGAGCAGAAGAACAAGAAAGCCTATCTGATAAAGTTTTACAAATAGCTGAGGAAAGGGGCAGCTAGATGGCACAGTGGATAGAGCACTGGCCCTCAGGAGAATGTGAGCTCAAATCAGCTGCAAACACTTATCACTTACTAGCTGTGTGTGACCCTGGGCTTAACCCACTTAATTCCCAACTGCATCAACAAACAAACAAATAGCTGAAGAAAAAAGGAAAATGAAAGGGAAAGGAGAAAGTAAAAGATATACCTAGCTGAATGGAGAATTCTAGAGACTAGCAAGGAGATAAGATTTTTCTTAAATGATAAATGAAAAGAAAGAAGAGAAAACAATAGAATGGGAAAGACAAGAATTTCTTCTAAAAATTAGAGCTATCAAGGGAAAATTTCATACAAAAATGGGCATGAGAAAAGACAAAAATGGTAGGGACTTAACAGAAGTAGAAAAGATTAAAAAGTGGTGGCAAGAATATACAAAAAAACTACCCAAAAGAGTTTATCATCACCAATAACCACAATGGTGTGGTTATTGATCTAGAGCCAGACATCCTGGAGAATGAAGTCAAGTGGGGTTTAGGAAGCATTGCTTACAATAAGGCTGGTAGAGTGATGGAATTTCAACTGAGCTATTTAAAATCCTAAAAGATGATGCTGTTAAAAAGTTTGCACTCAATAGGCTAGTGAATCTGGAAAACTCAACAGTGGTCACAATATTGGAAAAGACCCATTTATGCCCAAATCCCAAAGAGGGGTAATGCCAAGGAATGTTCAAATTACCAAATAACTGCACTCATTTAACAAACCAGCAAAGTTATTCTGCTTAGCGAGGCTTCAGTAACATGTGAACTAAGAATTATTGGAGGGACAAACTGGTTTTCGAAGAAGCAGAAGAACTAAAATCTAGCATTTGCTAGATTATGAAGAAAAACATCTACTTATGCTTCAATGATTAAACTAAAGTCTTTGAATGTGTGGAACACAACAAAATGTGGCAAATCCTCAAAGACATGGGAGTACGAGACCATCTTACTTTACTCCTGAGGAGCCGGTATTTGCACCAAAGACAGAACTAAACATGGAACAACTGATTGGTTTAAGATTGGGAAAGGATAACAAAAAGGCTGTATATTGTCACCTTATTTATTTAACTTATCTGCAGAGTACATTATGAAAAATGCCAGACCAAATGAATCAAAAGCTGGAATTAAGGTTTCTGGAAGAAATAAGCAACAATTTTAGTATGCAGATTTCTGATGGCAGAAAGTGAAGAGGAATTAAGCCTTTTGATAAGGGTGAAAGAGGAAAATGTAAAAGCTGGCTTGAAGTTTAATGTAAAAACAAACAAACAAAAAACTAAGATCTGAGCACCTAGTCCCATCACTTTCTGGCAAAAAAGGGAAAAAAGAAATGCAAACAGTGCCAGATTTTATATTCTTGGGCTCAAAGATTACTGTAGACAATGACTGCAGCCATGAAATTAACACTCCTTGGAAAGGAAGCTATAGCAAATCAAGAGGGTATACTAAAAAGCAGACATTATCTTGCTGACAGAGTTCCTTATAGTCAAAGCTATGGTTTTTCCAGTAGCAATGAATGGCTGTGACAGTTACACCATACAGAAAAGTGAGCACTGCAGAATTGATGCTTTTAAATTGTGGTGATGGAGAAGACTTTTGAGAAACAGCAAGGACATCAAAACAGTAAATACTTAAATTAATTCAGCTATGCTCAAAGGGCTATCAAATTGTACATATCCTTTGATCCAGCAGTGTCTCTACGGGGCCTGTATCCCAAAGAGATCATAGAAAAGGACCCACATGTGCAAGAATGTTTGTGGCAGCCCTTTTTGTAGTGGTAAGAAACTGGAAATTGAGTGGATGCCCATCAGTTGGAGAATGGCTGAATAAATTATGGTATATGAATCTTATGGAATATTATTGTTCTGTAAGAAACGACCAGCAGGATGATTTCAGAGAGATCTGGAGAGACTTAATGAAATGATGCTAAGTGAAGGGAGTAGACATTGTACACAGCAACAAGAAGATTATACGATGATCAATTCTGATGAATGTGGCTCTTTTCAATGAGGTGACTCAGATCAATTCCAATAGACTTGTAATGGAGAGAGCCATCTGCATCCAGAAAGAAGACTGTTGGAATTGAATGTGAATCACAACATAGTATTTTCACCTTTTTTGTTATTGTTTGCTTGCACACTTTGTTTTCTTCATTTTTTTTCCTTTTTGATCTGCTTTTTTTATACAGCATAATTGTGGAAATATGTACAGAAGAATTGTACATGTTTAATATATATTATATTACTTGCTGTCTAGGGGAGGGGATGGGAGGGAGAAAAAAGATTTTGCAATTTGAATGTTGAAAACTATTTTTACATATATTTTAAAAATAAAAAGCTATTATTGAAAAAAAGAAATTAATTCAGGATATTCACTGGAATATCAAATAGTGAAGCTGAACTTTGAACATATAATGAGAAAATAGGAAAACATAAAACTGTTTTTCTTGCCACTTGTCAAACATACCACTCTGTCCTCCAGGCTGTCCCATCCCCAGGATGTACTCTCTTCTCACCTCTGTCTCTCAGAATATCTCGTTTCATCAGAAGCTCAATTTAAGAGCCACCTTTTACATGAATCTTTTTGTGATTCTTCTGTTTCCCTTTCAAAAAGATAAGTATGTGTGTGTGTGTGTGTGTGTGTGTTTATTTTTGTAGGTAGAATGTAAATTCCCTGAAGGCAGCTGATTTTGCTTTTGTCTTTGTATAGCCAATGCCTAGTTCATTGATGGAGCTTAAAAAATGCTTTCAAATTAACTGACCACTGCTTATCAGTTGGAACCTTTAAGCTGTAGGCAATGCACTCTAACCCACATAGAATAGTGCTATTTTATGTACTTTTGAGCATGTATTTTAGAGTAAGAGACAAGAATTTTGCAGACTTGCAGATGAAGCCAGGAAAAGATTTTTATTCAAAATCTTGCAAGAACAGATGCCTAAAAGGATAGACATATGATTCCTGTTCCCAAAATACAAGTCCTTCTCTGATTCCCCATTGGCTGGGTACTATAGAGTTACAGCCTATCTGGACTGCTTAATTCTCCCACATGAATCTCCACCCCTAACTATATCTCTCCTTGAGGTTCACCTTATTTGGGTGTGCATACATCCCTTTTGCATCTAATACATGTTTTTAATTCTTATTTATGGTTTCCCACTATAAGTTTTGTTTCCTTTGTTCCATTAGCTTAACCACATGACTATGTGGAAACCAAACCTTCATCTAATTCTCACACTAGACATTCAGCTATTGGAAAAAAAAGTCGTTTTCTTGACCCTTCCAGAGAAGATTTAGCCTCACTTTAATTTTAATCAATCAACAAGCAATTTTTAAGTGCCTTCTATGTGCCAGGTGCTGTGCTGATGCTAAGGACATAGAAACAAAATTTTCTTCTTTGCTTAGTGAGTCTGTAATAAAAAGTAATACAATATTTGGAAGAGTACCCTCAGAAGATACCTGCATTTGCACTTTGAAATTGAGGGTAAAGTACATAAAAGACTTCTTGAGTCCATTTTTCTTTTATTTTGGCATTAATGCAAATGCTAGACAAGTACATTTTATGATTTGAGGGCAAAGACTGTACCCTGAAAATATATTCCAATTCAATCGTCTTTAGGAATAAATTGAACAAAAAACTTTTTCTGATGATCTGGTCACATTCCATTTTCTCCATACAGACCCCTTGCTCATGATTATAGTCCATAAAAAGACACAAAGAAAAAGTGGAATAACAACAATGACCATATAAAGTGAGAAAGACTCGGGATCTGAGGGTTTATATTTTGCAACAAGCCCCTCCTTTTCTTGGGACATCTGAATTTTCTGCTATGGAAAGAAATTATACTCTCATAGACTGTTTCTCACTTCCTGGATTAAAGAAACAGTTTAAGAAAGGTAAACAAAGTACTTACTATGAAACAATCTTTACTGAATAGGCTTCAGATTCCCTTTGAGGAGAAAAAAGTATTTCAATTTCATAACCGTGTTTGCTCAATGCTATTTTTAATGGAGTAACTAACCACAAAAATGAGTCAAACTGGCAGAAAAGTTAAAAAGCCCTAGTTTCACATTCAAGTTCCTGTTTTCATATGTAGCTAGAAAAGTATATATACTGTACACATTAGTAATTCACTTGTTAGCCTTTGTAATTAGACACAGGACTGCTGATAAGACATGTATTGAATAAAAAAACATGGCTAAGCGTTTTCAGGGCAAAACCAGTTAATTCTAGAAGAAACATATCGCAGCCTCCTTATATTTAAACACCAGTAAGAAATATTTGAGCAGCTAGGTGATGCAGTGGGTAGATTGCTGGTCATGGAGTCAGGAAAATCTTGAGTTCAAACCTAGCCTCAGGCACATCCTAGCTGTGTGACCCTGGACAAGTCATTTATTTCTATTTGCCTTAGTTTCCTCAATTGTAAAATGATCAGGAGATGACAGATCATTCTAATATCTTTGCCAAGAAAACTCCAAATAGGGTCATAAAGAGTTAGAGACATGACTGGAAAGACAACAGAACAAAAAATGATATTTGTTGGAAAGAGCAAAATTTCTTTGGCATGAGTATCTGGGGAGATCACTTATGATAAGATCATAAATAAAGATCTAGAAGAGTTCTTAGATTCAGTCGAGTCAAACTCTTATCTTTCAAAAGATCCATATGAAGCCCCTCCAGATTTTCCTTTTCATATTTATTCTCCAGGTAGTTTTATACCTTCTAGTCATCTCCCTCTTTGAAAGTATTCATTGTTTCATTCATTGAACTGCTATCTGTGGTACCTAGATATGAGGAAACTGAAACTTATAAAACCTGGAATTTAATCTTACTTCTGATTCCAAAGTCACTCTCTCTATTGTACTATGCTGTCTTCTACCATCCTCCTCCTAAAGAAAAGAAAGACTATTTTGCTTTGGAATGTAGATTACCTCTAAACATTAAAAACTATCATTTTGTATCTGTGCTGATAGTTATCCAGTTGTTCTATCCACATCAGATTATGGGGAACAATAAGCTTGATTCACTCAGAATATTACTTTTCTTCATTACTACTTTTCAAGATAAGACAAGAGAGTTAAGATAATAGTAGGGAGGATCAAATGACAAAACATATACTTAGTGCTTTGTAAGCCTTAACTTGCTATATAAATGCTAATAATATTATAATTGCTATTAATTATCTAATAGTTTTATAATTTTATTTTATTGCACTCTGCTCTCAAAATTCCCAGGCTCTGGATTTTATGTTCTTTTGATTCCATTCTCCTCTCCTCCCCACTGTCATTTCCCCCCTCCCCCCAATAACAAAATCATTAGAGCCTTAAGAAATCTAATTTATAAAAGGGTCTTTTATACAAAAAGTTCACAACCCCATCAAGTAGCCATAAGTGGATGTTTTCAGTCATAGAAAAAAATTTAAAGGTTTAGAGCCATGATATCACAATAAAATGAACTTCTATTTTATTAATTGGCAAAGAACAGATAGGAATTGAAAAGTCAAAAATCTTGTGACTCTCAGACACATTTAATTTTTAATTTTCCAGTTTTATACATTAAAGACAAGGACCTAACACAGACCTGGCTCTGAAATGGACTCGATATTCCAAGCCTCCGGCAAGAGAGGCAAGTGGGAGGGAGCAGGCAGTCACCAATTGGGAAGCATGAACATCAGCTGGTTCTGAAAAGAAGTAGTTGTTTAAAGTCTGGGCAGGCGGGGACAAGGATACTGCCATAGTGTCAATAGAGAGAATATGCCATTAAAAATAGGGAGAGGGGAGAATTACCAGAGATAAGCAAAAGAGAATTTTATTGCTAGAATTCTGAAAACTTTTGAGAATTTTCTGAAAAAAGGCCTTTAACAAAGGGCAGATGCATTTATATGCATAAATATCTGCCAATGATATCTAATAGTTGAATTCAAGAAAGGATTTGACCATAGATAGAATTCAGTATTTTAATTTGTACTCTTTTTCTCAAAGGATAATAACATGAAAGACATATAATTCTTCAGAATATAGATTTTTTAAAAAGGTGGACAGCAAAAAATCTGGTATAATAAGCTTTAAATCTTTCAAACTATGTACTCTTTCAGTCTTTCTGATCAAAACACAGAAATATACTTACATAATGGTTGTATTCTTGAAAAATTGTATGCAAACCATTTTAAGTTTGCTAATTAGTAGAGCCCTATTGGTGATTTCTTTTTTGTAAATATTATTTTTGCAAATCAACATTCCCAAATTTGTCCTTTTTGGGGTACATATGAATTTTTCCATCTCTAAAGGCCATTACCTCTATTAAGTAGAATCCTAAAATGAATTATAAGTTACCACAACCTCTTTCACCTCCTTCTAAAGGAACTTTCACCTCAGTGTTTCATGATTTTTTGTCCTGGAGCCCTTCTGGAGATAGCATTGGTGATTTAAGAGTTGGAGGAGAGTTCGGTTCCCACTGACAGCTAGTAGAGGAAAGGGTACCTATCCAACTTTAGATCATATTTTTTGTGTATCTTCTGGGGCAGAAGGAGGTGTAGATGGAGGAGAGGTCAGTTATAGAAACCAAGGTGCAGATTTACTGTAATATTAATGTATTTCTTAGTAATTTAAAATGCTTAAAACTGTCCTGCCATTTTTATTAGGTTCCTATGTTTTAACTAGTCATTGACAAGGTTTTTTGAATGCTGTATCCCTTATCTCATTTTCCTCATAAGCCCTGTGGTTTTTATTGTTTAATTTTACACAGAGGGATGCCTTTTGGGAACATGTATGTCTGTAAGTCATATTATAGTAGAATTTCAAACATAATAGCCAAGAGCAAGAAAATTGAGACCATGAATAGAATAAAAATAATTTATAAAATGGAAAAAAGTGATGATCTGATTAGAACTGATGGAATTTAAGAAAATTTGTTTAAGAAATGAGCTAATGTCACATATCTTTAATCTCTTGGCTTGGGAGGCTGAGGCTGGTGGCTCTCTTGAGTTTGGAAGTTTCAGGGATGCTAAAACTGATCAGATGGCTTCACTTAGTGTGGCACAAATTTGGTAAAGCCTCAGGAAATGGAGAGCCACCAAGTTGCTGAGGAGTGGGTGAATTGTACTGAAAAGACAAAAAAGCCAAAACTCAAACCAACAGAAAAATCTACTTAAAATGAATGGCCTGTCATGGCACCCTGATCTCAAGACAGACTATGCAAAGTATACAAGTTTAAAAATGAAAAAAAAAGCTACCAAAATAAATTAGGCTTATTATTTTAGTTCAGCCTTGTCTAAACCAATTTTTTGGCAAACAACAGTTATTTCTATCTTCACAGAAAAGGAAATATTTTGCTATCTCCCACAAAGGCTTTTTGGATAATTGGGGGAGGGGAAAATTTTTAAAGAAATAATTCTTTTAAAGAAAAAAAAATATGTATTCTAATCCTAAAAGCAAAATAATCTTTTTAAAGATAATAGGATTTAGTGTTAGAAGAGATCTTCTAAAACAGGTTGCTACAAACTCACAGTAAAATAAATTCAACAGTGCCAAAAAAAGAGATAATTCTTCTCAAAATAATTAATTTGCTTACAATGTAGATAGTGAAATGTATAGATAAAAAGAAATTCAGATGTTTCATCTTTGAATAGCGATGATTTCATCTCATTCACAAAGAAGTCAATATATTTTTAAGAAGAGGATGTTTTTATAGAACAGGATAATGAATATCATGTAGTATCATCTACTCAGTAGGAAAAGATCTTATAGACTATCTAATATAACCTTCCTAAGATTTATGTATGAGGAATTTGAGGTCCAGAGAAGTTAAGTGATCTGTCCACATCACAAAGTGGCTGCATTGGGATTAAAACCTAATTGCTATGACTTCATTTCAAGCCCTACTCCTTCAAGCTGTTGTTTTCAGCACCAGTGTGTAGTGAAGATCAGTATAAGTCAAGCTGCAGTAGCGTTTTTCTGGATATTTTTAACTTCTACTAGTCAATTAGGGCAGTGACATGGTGCAGTGGATAGAGTGCTGCGCCTGGAGTCAGGAATACTCTTCTTCCTGAGTTCAAATCCTATTTCAGACACTTTCTAGGTAAGTATCTTCTTTGCTTCAGTTTCTGCATTTGTAAAATGAGATGGAAAAGGAAATGGCAAAACTGCCGCAGCATCTTTGCCAAGAAAACCCCCAAAAGGACTACAAAGAATCAGAAATGACTGAATAACAAAACAAACATAAGCAGTCAATAAACTATTTTTTCTTTCTTGCTTACTTTTAAATAGAACTCACTAAATCATTTCTAGATCTTTCTTCAAGTCTATGGAGAGATGTTTGTAGAGCCTCATTTCATATCTTTTGATGTTCTTCCCACAGTTCTAGCCCTTCTAAAAGGACTTGGGTAGCAGTCATCACCTTCCCAGACAAGGTCAAGATTGTGACCACCCCTGAAAAGTTATTATATCTATAGTTAGCTAGAGGGGTTACTGCTAGACACATGGCACATCTCTTTCCTAAAACTCTGTTTTTACCATCCACAGCAGAAATTTTATTTAATTCTGTGGAAGCATTTGAGTTTATGCTCCATTAAAGATTCCCTTTGAAAATTGCAAGCTAAAGCCACATCTAACAGTTATGGCGTTTTCTGGATCCCACACACATCCTAAAAATGGAAAAAATTATTTAATAGTCACAAAACTAATAAAAAATTACAGCATATGAAATGCCTAAATATTTTTTAAATTGTTAAATAAGTTAAACTACTTCAAGCTGCCATCCCCTCCCCTCCAATTCAAATCATTCTTATGTTTATAGCAGGCCATAAACACTAGCCAGACTTTGAAAAATCTTTCTGACTCCCTAGGAAATTATCACTTAGAATGAAATGGTCAAAAATATTTCCTCTTCTATGTTTCAGCTTTGATTTTTGTTTTAAATTTAATCTCAACATGAATTTTAAAAAAATAAGCAAATGGTTCATAATTAGGCCTCTTAATATTTATTTTCCTACTCATCTATCATCAGTTACTGTCCCTCCCCTTCCTCCCTCTGTCTTTCTAGCCTAAAGCACATGAATAGTCTTCTAATTCTTCCTTTTAAAGCCTCAGATGTGTAATGGAATGATGCCCGTGTGGTATCCATCTGTCACCAGCTGTGGCCAGTGTTCTACATGAAAAAACATCTTTGGCTGATGCCCTTGGAGGAAAGAGTACCCATCTTCAGGTAAACTGCTTAGTTAGGCTGAGCTCTCTACTAAGAAGCCAATAGCAGCTGGTGGAAAAGGGAGTTTTTGGTTCTTATTTTATTATCTCAGATACTCTTCTGGGAACCCAAAAATATAATAAGAGACTAAAGCAGATTAGTAATGTAACGATTATGATGTTTACATTCCTAACAATTAGGAAGTTAAGACTTGTACCAAGGGAAAGTACTGAACAAATAGGTGGTACATTAGCTCAGAAAAACCTGAAGTCAAATTTGGCCCTGGTTATTGCTTAAAACATTGCCTGCCATGTTGTAGGCATGTGTCCATCTGTCCATTTCCATCCTTTTACCCCTCCCTTTCTCCTTCCCTTATTCCTCTCTTCCTCCCTAGTGATTTCTTTCTCAAACCACAATGCAACTTCAGAAACAGAAGTGGCAGATACAGTTATTTCAAGAGTAATTCTCTTTTCCAACTATTGCCTGATCTAGGACATTTCATCGAACAGATTTCATTACTGGATTAAAAGGCAATATTAACTTGCCAGGACAATTTATAAGCTTTAGCTATGCTATAGGAGGGAGCATAATAACATCTCAGTAAACTAAAATGAGCTACTCTTATATACTTCCAGTTGAAGGCAGATGACCAAGTCAAAAATCTGACTTTGTTATGTCACTCTAGAGCACATCCAGCACCGAACCATATCAAGTTGCAAAATACCATGCTAATTCTTTCTAGATAACATGGAAATGTGCGCATTGTGCAAAACCCCTGGATTATCAGTGCTGGAATGAGTTTTAGCCAGGTTTCCAAGTAACTCATTCGAAATCACATGGGTGATTCTCATACATGATGCTGTATTTCCCAACTTCATGTATTTTCACTGTCTGCCCTTACTTCCTCTTTGGTTTGCTTCAGGACTCAGCTCAAATGTCACTTTTTATAAAAGGCCTTTCTTGGTTCCTCCTCCTACTTGTGACTTCTCACTGAGATGACCTCCCATTTACACTGCATGCATCTTGTATGTATACAGTTATCTGAGTGACGTCTCCTACATTAGAATGTGAATTCTTATAGTGAGGGCTCTGTTTTTTTGCCTTTCCTTCTTTCCTCAGTGCCAATGTAGTACCTGGCAAATATTAAGTGCTTTAATAAATGCTTTTTGATTAAGTAAAAGAATCAGGATTCAAACTGAAGTATTGCCACAGAGTTCAACATTTTCTTCCTTGTATTATGGGAATACCCTGGGAGAGATCCTTAAACCTTTTTAAAGGTAACCCTGGAAAAGCCTGTCTTTTATTCATCCAAATCTTTACATGGGTAAGATACAATGAAAGTCAATCTCTCACTTGAGGAGGCATTTTAGGAAACAATTGTGAGGAAAATTATGGTCTAAACTGTCTGCTATCTGTGAATTTACAATATGTTATCAATGTCTAGAGAAGAATGAAGAAATCATTTTGGGGCACTCAAACCAGCAGAAGAACCAGCCACAACTGTACTTGCGATGCCCTTACAATGCATTACATATCATTTCTATTCAAATTCAGAAATGATTCTTGGTCTGGTTGCCAAATTTTAATTAAAGAAATGATACAGCAATGTGGTCTTGACTATAAAAATATGAATATGAGTTTCCCCGAAAATTCTTCTCTCTTCGCACCCACTGGGAAAAGGAATAAATTAGAGAGTAAGGGAGACAGAGTTAGAAGCAATGGCTTCCCCTCCCTCCCTCCAAGGGAGAGACTCAGTTATATAAACATTTACGTGACTTACAGCTTCAGATTTCGGAGGCACTGGAGGTGGAGGTAGGGCCACATCTGAAGATGTCGTGGCTGCCAGTGTCCCAGCAACAGGGAGAGAAGGGCCACATTTGGACCGGATAGAGCTTCTGTAATTATCACATTTGGTCTTTTCACTCAAGGAACCGGTCAGGGGTTGGCTGTCTGTCTTGCCTTGGTCAAGCCACAGCTCTTCATAAGGGAGTTCTGGCTTCGACGGGAAACACACGGAGTCATCCCCCACTTCAGGGAAAAGATAATCGCTCCCACTGTCCCCAGAGTCCTGGTACTGGAGGGGGTCATGAGAAAATGGAGTCCACTCCCCTCCCAGGTCCCTACAGCCATGGAGGTTCACTTCACTGTTTCCGTGGAGGTTGTTCCCATACACACAGACAGAGAGCCGGTGGAAGGACTGTGTTAGCTCGTCCCGGGCATAGCTGAGGGAGCTGGGGACGTGGTTGTGGCCGGAGCACCGGCTCTTCTTAGGACTCTTACACTCGTCGTTCCAGTCCGTCTTCACGTCTCGGACCGCGCGGGAATACTCATCGATGTCAAACTGTTCTTGGCAGACCCCGAGCCAATGCTGGACCAGGTTATCAGGCCAGACCTCCCCCTTCACCAGGTTTTCTGGGAGGCTAAACTTGGGGACGGTCAAGTGCAAAGGGAAATGCATGGGGAAGACTTTGTTGCCGCGGAGCACACAGCAAACCACCACTGTCTTGGTCTGGATGTTCACAAACTTGTACCGGTGACCTTCCCTGATGAAGTGAAGGTCATACGGGTTTCTGGGAGGGGGGGCTCGGCACAATCACGTTGACAGGCAGCCGGGTTTTCTCCACGATGTTGCGGATGGTATGTTCTCCCTCTTGCATCTGGAGCTCCAGCGGGCTGCGGGTACTAAATCGGCCCTTGCATTGAAATGGAAGGCTGATGCTCTCGTTAGTCCTGTGATTCATGCAGATGAGGCAAGGCATTTTGCCTTTACCCAGCTTGCCGATGGAATTGAGTTTTCCAATCTTCTTGAAGATTGTGTTGAATCGTGACTTCTCCTTATAAGTTTTTGCATAAAGGATCTCTGCCTGCCCCATTAAAGTGAGTTCATCCCCTGTGCAAAGTGTGATGTTGTAAACTTCTGTGTCTTCGTTGCATTCTCCTGCAGCAACCTGCAAAATACAAAGATCAACTTTAAGGTGGTAGATTTTCCTGCTCAGAGAGAGAAAAGACTTTCCATTAAGAAAATGAGAAAACAGAATTTTATTGTTAGCTAGTGAGGTAAATAAAACTGTTAGATATTATTATGATGATTGCGGCAGCTAGGTGGTACAGTGCATAAAGTGCTAGCCCGAAGTCAGGAGGATTTGATTTCAAATCCAACCTCAGACACTTAACACTTCCTAGCTGTGTGACCCTGGGCAAGTCACTTAACCCAGTTTGCCTCAGCAAAAAAAGAAAAAAAAAAGATATTATTATTATTACTGATAGCAAAAATTACAAAGCTGGTATCTTCCTGATTAACTCAACTGATTCATGCTGATATTATGTAGACCTACAGACAGACAGGTAATGCACTAGATAGAGCACTGGGCCTAGAATCTGAAAGACCTGAATTCAAATTCAGCTTCAGAGGCTTACTTGCTGTATGACCATGAAGGAGTCATTTAATCTGTTTGCCTCAATTTCCTCAGTTGTAAAATGGGGATAATAATAACACCTACTTCTTGAGGTGTTGTGAAGATCAAATGAGATTATATTTGCAAAACTCTCTGCTGAGTAGCTGACGCATAAAAAAAGGAATACCTTTCATCCAAATAAAAATCCAGATAGTTATTGAAGTGAAGCTAAAAAAAAAAAAAAAAAAAAAAAAAAAAAAAACACACATTGATTCCACCAGTGTTGTGATGTTAGACAAGGGTCTTAGTGACAAAACTTGGAATACTAAATGAATTAAATAAAACCCGAGGGACATTTCTTTTTCTTCTTTATAAACAGGAATAAACTTGGGTAATCCATAAGTTCATGTGCTTAAGAATATAAGCTCCTTTAGGTCAGGGATAATTTCATTTCTATCACTATGTACTTCTCAGGGCCTGGCAAAGTACTGGCACATGGGGGCATTTAATCAAAGCTTATTGAATATTCTAAATGATCGTGAATGGAGAGTTTGCAGCACAGATAGCAATTTACCCATTGTCTATACTAGTAAGTTTAGTTTACAATTCTCTCTTGAAGCAAATAAGTTAATCACTTGTAGCTTTATTTCTTAAGTTTTATGGAAAATTCTTACATTACTGTACCACTTTTGAGTATATAGCAGGTACTCGAAAAATACTTGGATGCTTGATTACTATTTCAAATATATATAATATCCATCAGTTGATTGCTCTCTTATTTCTGTTTTAGTAGATTAAAATTGCACCAAGACTTTTGGGATGCACAGGATTTCCAAGATAACTCTTTAAGAAAGAACAATGTGATTATCTTTATTCCATAAGTGAGAAAATGGAGGTTAAATGATCTGCCTAAGATCACAGAACATTGTTATTTGGCAAGTCCTGCATTAAAACAAATGAACCTTACTCCCCAAACTCTACCTCTTACATTTTCCTAAAGGAAAAATGCCTATTCTTTATGATTTTACTCCTTAGACTATATGCTTAAGTTTTTCAAGGACTTCACATTTATCACTGGTATTTTATAACATGTGGGTCCTTTACTACATCTTGGTAGATAAACTTATATGATATAGTAGAAAAAAGTACTGGATGATGATCCAAAAGACTTGGGTTTTACTTCTTATTGGTTCTATCTTATCTTATAGGAATGTTGAACAACTTTAAGAATATTATGTTCTTCAGTGTCTTAAAAGTAGGGCTAATAATTAGTATCATATCATCTTTGCAAAGGATAGAAAATTCTCCCTTCTTCCCTCCATGTCTCTTCTTCTTCTTTCCCTTACTCCTTTCCTTCCTTCCTTCCATAGTATTTTTTTCAATTATATGTAAAGACAATTTTTAACATTCATTTAAAAAAGAATGAGTTCCATTCTCCCTCCCTCCCTAAAGTGGTGAGCAATTTAAAATAGGTTATATATGTACAATCACATGAAACATTTTTCCATATTAGTCATGTTGTCAAAGAAGAAACAGATCAAAAAGTCAAAGAAAAACCACACACACAAAAATAGTGAAAATAGTATGCTTTGATCTGCATTCAGATTCTATCAGTTCTTTCTCTGGCTATAGATAACATTTTGCCAGGATACTTTCTGACAAAGATGATTACAAGAGTTAAAGCTTGTTATTGTTTGAATTATTTTTCTTATATTAACAGAACTGACCAACATGAAGAAAGGTCAGGAGCCCAGTCTTTAAAAGCAACTTCTTTGCTGCTAATTTAGTTTCTCTATTTCATCTCTAGAATGGGCAATTGTATACCATAATAATAAAAGGAAGATCTCTGGTATGTTTTTTGATAGATTTAAGATTATATATTTAGAAGGAGAATGAGCCTTAGAGGTTCAATGCTTTAATGTGACAGAGGAGGAAACTGAGACTCAGACAAGTAATTTGTTCAAGGTCACTCAGGTAATAAGTAACAAAGGGAGAGTTTGAAGCCAAGCTCTGAGTCCAAAGCAGGTGATGTTCTTTCTATTATGCTGTGATCATTAACAGGGATAACTGGGTGATGTAATGGACAGAGTACCAGCCTGAAATTAGGAAGACTCATCTTCCTGAGTTCAAATCTGAACTCAGACACTTAATAACTATGTGACCCAAGACAAGTCACTTAACCTTGACTGCCTCAATTCCTCATTTGTAAAATGAGCTGGAGAGGGAAATGGAAAACCACTCCAGTATCTTTGCCAAGAAAACCCTAAATGAGGTCATAAGGAGTGGGACGTGACTGAAATAACTGAACAAGCAAAACAATTAAAGGGTTGGGCCAGAGCTCATCAAATGTTTTCTGGGAAGCCATCTATCTGGTACTGTCATCTCGGGGCAAAAGTGAATCCCTGCCTTTAGAAGAAATCATGAAAACTCATCTCAGCTAAAAGAGATCAGTTGGCCCAATCCCTTCATCTTTTATAGATTAGAAAATTAAGATTCACAGAATAATGTGACTTCCCCAAGAGTATATAGGTAGTAAACGCTGGGACTTCTGACTCTAATATATACTACAAGAGTTGCTTTCTTCTATTATTTACCTTTCTAGTAATAACAGTGCTCAAGTATCATAAGTAAAACAAATTCAGGTAGAGGAGGTTTTAGGTACCTGTATGACTTATTTTACTTAGAAAATATCTCACCATTATATTGTTACTTTGGCTTATTTCAGGTATTCTGCATATATTCTAATTTTTGCAATAGACCTCTTCACTCTGGATAAGCATAGAATCAAGTGTCCAGGAATGAATTAGCCTTAACTATTTTAAAGAATAGGATATTTAGGTGGCACAATAGATCCAGCACTGGACTTGCAATCAAGAAATTGTTCTTCCTGAGTTCAAATCTAGCCTCAGATACTGATGAGCTATGTGATTCTGGGGTAAGTCATTTAACCTTGTTTGTCTCAGTTTCTCAACTATAAAATGAGCTGGAGAAGGACATGGCAAACCACCCCAGTATCTCTGCCAAGAAAATCCAAAAAATGGGGTTGTGGGGAACCACATACCACTGAATAACAAAATTTTAAAAATAAAAAGTTCACCAGCAAACAATGACATCAACAAAATACAGGGTCTAATTTGCTATTCTTATACAATCTACAAAGAAACTAACATTTAAAGGTACTGTTTTCAATATTTAAGGAAGCATCTCACCTTTGAAGTTTTGACTATCTTTTGACTTCTAATGCAGGAGCTCATTATAAAGATTAGCTTGCTATTACCCCTAACCTTTCAGCCTATAATACAATTATTTTGAAAGCTTTCTCCTTTTATCTGGAGTCAATTAAAAAGGAAATCATCATATTTCCGAATGTAATTTTGCTTGATATGTGGGCTCAGGAAGATATCTCATTACTTCTGCCTTTCCAAAATGCCCATCTACTCTACCCAATGCATCACCCTCAACAATTATTCTAACATATTAGTCTTTCCTCTGCCAAGCAGGGTTATTGTGGACATATCTCACAAATTGTGCAAGCTTCTTGCTTTCCAGAATTGTTTATAGGGGGAAATATAACTGTTGGAATGATCTAGAATATTTGTTCACAGGATGAGGAGAAAACCTCAAGACTTGAGGTACTGTTGCTTCTTTCTCATTGCAAATCTGAAAAAAATAGCTATTTATCCATTTGTTTTAAGGATAATGACATGAATATCTGAACCACATGAACTCTCTGCTTACTCTTCAAAGTCATGTAGCAAACTCCTACCAAAAAGTAGTGACATAAAGCTCTACCTAAAATTTCAGTTAAGTTTATATATTCCACAAGGTCCCTAGGCTTTCTCATGTGCAAAATGAGGAGGCAGGGTGAGTTCTCTTTTGGATCTAATATCCTATGAATCTACCACTCTTTTATCTTGAACACTTTTTTGCTATCTTAAGAATTGATCCGGGACAGCTAGGTGGTGCAGTGGATAGAGCACCAGCCCTGAAGTCAGGAAGACCTGAGTTCAAATCTGGTCTCAGACACTTAATATTCCCTAGCTGTGTGACCCTAGGCAAGTTACTTAACCCCAATTGCCTCAGCAAAAAAAAAAAAAAGAATTTATCCTAAGAAATAAAGAATATATTCTTGCCCTAATTTGCCTCTACCCACCCATTTATGTACCCATCACCTCCCTTCCTTCCTCTCCCCTCTCCAACCTCCAGCTTAGAGAAGTTGCTTTCAAGAAACACTAACATACCCAATGAATATGGGCACTAGTCTCTGAAAAGTTCATGTATTAATTTTCATATTGCAAGAAACCAAAAATAAAGGAGCTAAATGCACAGGTTAAAGAAGTCAAAATTATCCTTGCAAAATGCTATCTAGATATGTTTAACAAGAATTAGATGTGTGTGTGTGTACATGCATTTTGTTTCTAAAATAATAAAATAGCTGATGCTATTTCCATACAGAAAATAAACAGAACCTATGTGAACAAATCTGTGATTATTTGCTTCCCCATCTGATATCATAATTCATGTTAGCAAATTAGCTAGTGCATAAATTATGAGGCTATCTTACCAATTTTGTGGTCAATGCTTGTGACAAATAAAGAATGCCATAAATAAATGTTCTTCCTCTGGCAGTGGAGGCCAACAATCTGCCCAGATTTGTGAAGAGGTGATTGATTTGCTTCTGTGTTTCTTTTTGGAGCCAATAGAAAGAATGCATTCCTTCTAAGTGCTTAACTATGTGTGCCTGGTTACCATTTTTTTTTTTTTTTTTCCAGTTTCAGTGTTTCCTGAGAGGAAGTCATTCAAACTGTGTTATCTAAATAACCCTAATAGGTCTAATCCAGGAAACTATCAGGATTTTATTATCCGTAATACCCAACCAGAATTTATACCTCATGGTAAAGCAACATTTTAAAACACTGATGTAATAAAGAAATGTATGTATATTTTTTACTAAGAGCTTTGGCAACCATTTTCTCTGAATATCAGTTCTTCAAAGATCTGCTCTATATAAAAGAGATAGGAATTCAGACTGGGGGAGTAGTATTCAGGATCAATTGCCAATAATAATGCATATTTTATGAATATTAGGATGCTTCTTCATAATAACAATTTCAAAAATGCATTCCATCATCACCTTTTTTTTTTTTTCTTTTTTCTATTTTTTTTTTCCTGGAAAGTGACCATCTTAAGATGGTGAAAAAGCATAGTGATGTTTCTATCTGAAGTAGTAACTACTGATAACTGAGAGCCTAGTAAAAGATATGCAAAATCTTAATAGTCAAAAATATTTAATTATATCTTAAAATACTAAATTTATTGACTTTGTAAATTTTCAAAAGTGTTTATTCATTCCTTAATTATAAAAATAAATTATATGTCTTATTAAAAATAAAAGACTTTTTAAAGGTAGAAAAATTATTCATAATTAATATTAGCTCCACCTTCTAAAGTTTCTTTTGGCTGCCAAATTCCTTTTTGTAATATACACTGAAACTTCACTTATGTGGAACTTAATTACTCCTCTGTCTGTTTGTCTTTTTTTCTTTCTCTCTCTCTCTCTCACACACACACACCCATCCACATGCATACACACACAATCAGGTGCTGAGAATTTAAAAAAAAAAAAAGAAAAAAAAAAGAAAGGCTTCTGGATAGCTGAAATAGTCATACACTAAAGCTCACGAACTTTATTAATAGAGCAGTCACACACTTAGTCAGAGTTTAATATTTACTGTTTCTTAGACATAATTATAACAAGCTTGGTTATCTGGTTTCCAAGTCTACACTGGATTAAACAGGACAAATCAGAAGGGGAAGACCCTTCTAGGCAGACATACCAACAGTAGCAAAAATTAATAACAATGCAAGAAACAAAAAAATGCTATAGAATTCAAAAGTACAGCAATATGAAGTTATGGGATAAACATGCTCCAACCTCAACAGGCCTTAAGTATAATTATTAGGTGATAGCACATGATAATGACCACGAATCATCATGAAAATATTAAATTAGGTTCAGCATGTTCTGCTTAGGAAAGCAGGGAGGGAAGGTGTGACATGTACTCTGGAGAGGTTTCCATCCAAAATGGTTAAAATTAAAAATACTATTCAGAATGAATCATTGAGAGATCTATTTAATTAAATATTTTACTATGTGCTAGCATTTCTGAGTTTAATTATATGGATATTTTGGTAAATATGAATTTATTTATAACATTTCAAAATTAGAATTTATTTTAAGAATTTTGAACAACTTTCTGGCATCATTAGATACTTGCTCTGTATTAGACAAGAAAAGATTCTCTCCTGAACATAAAGGACAGGATTGTTATTGTGGCAATACTTAGGAACTAATAAACAAGAATGAACTGTGTTGGAAAAAAAATGTTGAAGACTTCTTGGGACATCATTTCATGATACAATAAACACTGACTGTGGATGACCAATTTTACTATAGAAGGCCTCTTACTAGAATATTCATGAAAAAAAATATCTTTAAGCTGGCTTTTACTAAAAAAAAATACATTTAATGCTCAAAAAAAAAAAAAAGCAAACCAGAACATGTTGAATTTTTGACAACAAACAAAAAGACATTCAGTTAGTCTGCTATTAAAATATTTAAATAGTGACTTTTCTGCATTTGGGTTTGGTTTTTTATTTTTATTTTTATTTTTTTTTAACCTGGTTTTTGTCTGTAGCAGTAATTATTGATAACTGGGAACCTAGTAAAAGACTTACAAAATCTTAGTTGAAAATATTTAATTATATCTTAAAACAGCTGTAAATTTTCAAATGCTTAATTCATTCCTTAATGAATTATAAGAATAAAATTTTAAAGGTAGAAAGCATAATCCATATTTGATATTAGCTACACCTTCTAAAACCTCTTTCAGTTGCCACTACTTTACTGTTTTATTACAAAAATGAGAGATATAATTAACCTTTCTATGAGAGAAGCAATGTCTTCTGGGATTTTAACTTCAATTCATCAAGAAATATTTATTTAGTGCCTTCCATTTGCAAGTGTGCTAAATGCCCAGGTTACAAATACAAAGAAGGAAGTAATTCCTCTTGAAAATGATCATCTGTAGGTGAGGATGACAAGTATACACCCTGTCACATAGTCAAGGTCCCTAGGGTGATTGAAAACTATAGAGATAAGAACAATTATGATCAAGAGTTGACTTTCATTTTAATTGCCAGGAAGACTAAATTTCTTAATTGTACTAATCTCATTAAGCTTCAGGTCTCAACTAAAACTTCAGTGGGCAATATTGGTGCTTAGTCATCTCTTCCAAATCAAAAACTTTTTCAAAATCTCTGCTTCCAGTAAAAATCTCAAGGGCACAACTCTATTAATTTTGTTCTACTATGAAAAGCAGCTGTTGACTAAATTTAATTTTTTTTTTTAAATCCGGCACTGCAACTTCATCAGTTTCTCAGTACAGGGAGCTTCCTCATGCTATTCTACAACTCAGCCTGCAATGTGGCCGCTTTAGGGTTGCCTAGGGTACTGAGAAGTGAAATTGACCTGTCCAGGGTTACATGCTCAATATGTGTTAAAGGCAAGTCTTGAACCCAGTTTTTCTTGATTCCAAGGTCACTACACTTTGCCCTTAAATGCCCTTAATAATTATAATGGGCTATTTCTTGCTTATACTGATAATAATAAAGATAATGACAGCTAGCATTTATATAATCCTTTCAAGTTTGAAAAGCATTCTACAAGAACTATTTCATTTAATCTTTATAACAACTGTGCAAGATAGGCGCTTGTTTTTATCTTTACTGATGAAGAAACTGAGGTTGAGAGGTCAAGAGACTTGCCAAAGACACACAGCCAGAAAAAGTGCTTGAGGCAGGATTTGAATTCAAGTCTGCCTGAATCCAAGTTGAGAACTCACAACTGACAAAATGATTTTCAATCCTTGGATTATTTTTCACTCATCCTATTGAAGGGTAGGATAGTGGAAGACATGAACTGTGCATATCCACAAACATTTCTACTCTCCAAATCCTGACTCAATTTATATTGTAAATTAAGGAATGAAAAGGACATAAGGATTTGGGATCCAATAAGTTGGCAAGTTTCGACATTTCTACCTCCTATCAAACCTCTTCTGTTATATTAACATAGCTACCACATTACTTACTTAAGGCTTTCATAACTTGATACTAAAACAACTTCCTGGCTGTTCTCTCTGCCTTAAGTCTCTAATCACTCCAGATCAACCTACACACTGCTGCACAAGTAATTTTCCTTAAGCATACATCTGAGTTAATCAACTCCAGTGGCTTTCAATTGCTTTGAGAATAAAATGTACTTTTCTGTGCAGCTTTTAAAATCCTACATATCCTGACTCCAACTCATCTTTACAATCTCACTGGAAATTACTTCTCTTGAACTTTATTGTCTTCTCTGTTCTTCACACAAATGTTACTGTCCAGACCTTTATAATAGACAAAGGCTGGTGTTTGACTCTTAAACTCTTCATAACCTGCCCCCTTCCTACTAGCTTTTCAGTTTGTCTTACACTTTATTCTCTTTCATATATTCTGATCTTTTTTTTTTTTTTTGCTGAGGCAATTGGGGTTAAGTGACTTGCCCAGGGTCACACAGCTACGAAGTGCTAAGCCTCTGAGACCAGATTTGAACTCAGGTCCTCCTGACTTCAGGCCTGGTGCTCTAGCCACTACGCCACCTAGGTGCCCCCCACCTAGCTGCCCCTATTCTGATCTTTTGACAGTGGACTCTTTACTATTCCTCAAAAATGAAACTGTTTTACATGACTGCACATATATAATTATATTAGATTCCTTACCACCTCAGGGAGGGAGGCAGGGAAGAAGAGAGGAATAGAATTTAAAACTTAAAACAATGTTAAAAATGGTTTTTACATGTAACTGGGGGAAAAGAACATTTTATTTAGAAAAAAAAACAAAAATGACACAATCTCTCAGTTCTGAGCATTTTGGTAGGCTATCTAGTGCCACTGGAATGCTCTTGTTCTTCATCTCTGCCTTCCAACTGTCCTGGTTTCCTTCAAGACTCAGCTAAAATGCCACCTCTTGCAAGAAGCCTTTCCCAGTCGTCCTTAATCTTACTTCCTTCCCCTCTAAACCCAACCCTGATTTATGCTGTATACATCTTGTTTATATGAAGTTGTTTTCATATTACCTTCCTCAAATAGACAGCAAACTCCTTGAGGTCAGAGACAATTTTTGGCCTTTCTTTGTATCCATAGGACTTAGCATGCTGCTTAGCACATGGCATTTAATCAATTCCAGTTGACTAAATTGCAGACCTCTATTCCTGAGCAAACTCCTTTCTTTACCTCTTTCCTATTGAGGCCCCCTATTCCTTTGAGATTCAGCTCAAATATCATTTTCTTCATTTAGCCTTTCCTGCCAACTGCTAGTATCTTCGCTCCCCAACTACCTTGTATTAAACTTTGTGGTTGTTCAGTCACGCCAGATCTTTGTGACCCCATTTGGAGTTTTCTTAGCACAGAGACTAGAGAGACTTTCTATTTTCTTTTCTAGCTCATTTTACAGATGAGGAAACGGTAGTAAACAGGATTAAGGGACATACCTAGGGTAACAGATCTAGTAAGTGTCTGTGACTGGATTTGAACTCATGAAGATGAGTCTTCCCAACTCCAGACCTGGCATACCATGCATACACCATTTAGCTGCAATGTGGATTAGAAACCAGAATCCAGTAATATATTGTTTGCATGCTATGCATACACCACTTAGCTGCAAAGGGGATTAAGAACCAGAATCCAGTAACATATTGTTTGCATGCTATGCATACACCACTTAGCTGCAAAGGGGATTAGGAACCAGAATCCAGTAACATATTGTTTGCATGCTATGCATACACCATTTAGCTGCAAAGTGGATTAGGAACCAGAATCCAGTAACATATTGTTTGCATGCTATGCATACACTATTTAGCTGCAAAGTGGATTAGGAACCAGAATCCATTAACCTATTGTTTGCATGCTATGCATACACTATTAGCTGCAATGTGGATTAGAAACCAGAATCTAGTAATATATTGTTTGCATGCTATGCATACACCATTTAGCTGCAAAATGGATTAGGAACCAGAATCCAGTAACTTATTGTTTGCATGCTATGCATACACCACTTAGCTGCAAAGTGGATTAGAAACCAGAATCCAGTAACATATTGTTTGCAAGAAAACACTTGTGAAAAGGAGGCTTCCTGACTCTAGGTCTGGTACTCTATTATACTTACCTACTGCCCCTTATATTTACCTACTTTGTATGTATGTGCATTTATTCACTTAATATTTATACTCTATGTATCTAATTTGTCTCTTCTATTAGAAAATAAATTGATTGAGACTAGGATTTTTTTTTCATTGTTTATATATACATTCTCTGCAGTGTAATAAGTAATAAGTGATTGATGATTGATTAAATTGAAATTATTTGAATAAAGATTAATAAAGTGCACTATGCTAGGTATACAAAGGCAAACATGAAACATCCCCTACCCTCAGGAAGCTTACATTCTATGAGTTGGAGGGATACATATAAAAGACTAAGTTAGTACAAGGATAATGGAAAGAAGCTAGCACAGGTAACAGGGAAAGAGATCAGGAAGACTTTATGGAGCATATGACAACTGACTTAAGTGTTATCAGAAGCCAAGGTGGAGATGAAGAGGGAATGAATTCCAGGTAAAACGACAGTTATAGGCATTGCAGAGATGGAGTTTACAAAGTGACTCCATTTATAAAGTCCATTTAGACAGAAATTCATAGCAGGTAATTGAGAGGCATATAGAATAGAATATAAAGAGTCAGACAGTGGAGGGAATAAAGTCTAAAGTGGGGAACTCTATGAGGAGTCAGAGATTAATAATGTTTCAGAAAAGTAGTTTGACTAACAATTAAGAAAGTGGAGCTATAAAAGACAAGGGATAAAGAGAATTGAGGAGAATGGGGGAGCAGAAAGAGAGAGACATTGTCAACAATATTGAAGGCTGCAGTATGGTCAGGAAGTATCAGTCAAGGAATACAAGTCCTCAGAAAGACATAGCAGGTAAAAAATAATGCATAACCTTGGATCATAAAGGTGGGATTAGAAATTAGATTGAAAGGGGCTGAGAAGTGGAATAGGCTGTAGAGACAGTTCTCATAGGTGTCTGGCAGTGAAAGGAAAGTGAGATAAAAGCTTGTGGGAGGATAGAATCAATTAATTTTTTTTTCTTTTTCTTTTTTCTTATACAGGATAGGGAAGAGATCTGAGCATAGACAGTGGGAAATTGAAGATGGGCATATGGAATGATTGCCAGGGTTACAGGGTGAGGGTGGACAAAGGGGCTAGCCTTAGGGATGAGGTGCCACTTCTTTTTCAAAGATAAGAGAAAAGGAAGAGGATTAGATGAAGCTATAGAAGGATTGTGTTGGATATGAAGTTGGGGAGAAGAAGGTATTCACAGCAAAAGACTTTGAGTTTTTTTTTTTAAAGCAAAGTAAGCCTCAAGGGTCAAACACAAACCAGCCTACCTTTCCTGCCTTACACATTACTTCTTCAAGTATTCTAAGGTCAAGCAGAACTGGCCTCCTCGTCTCTCTCACGCAGCATTCCATCTGATATTTCTATGCCTAGAATGCATTCCTTTCTTACCTCTTCTTTTTACAATTCCTAGTTTCCTTCAAAGCTCATTTCAAGAGTAAATGTCTACATGAGGACTTTTCTGATCCCTTAGCTACTAGTGCTTCCTCATATCCTGCCCTAATTGCCTTTGATTTAGTTTGTATATATTTTGTATTTACATGTGTATATTGTTTCAGGATACTTCTTGAGTCTACTTTGTCCCTCCCACATCCACTCTATAGTATAAGGTAAGATTAGGTTTCCTACTCTAAGCAACACTACGGCACACTAAGGACAAATTTTTTAAATGATTTTTTTCATGGTATTTACTTTTGATAAAAATAAATTCCTTGAAGGGAAAAGCTCTTCATTTTTTACTTCAGTATAACTACTGGCACATATTGTTTAGTTGTTCCAGTCATGTTCTACTCTTTGTGATTCTACTTGGTGTTTTCTTGATAAAGAAATTGGAGTATTTTGACATTTGAGAGAAGGGGCATGAAGACAGCATTAAGGAGGAAAAATTTTGGAAACAGTAGCTATTCAAAGGAGTGGGACAGAATCAATCAAGAGAAGAAGAGTTTTTCTGGGCATCAATGAAGGACAAATTAAGATATGATAAAACAAATTTATCATAGACTCTGTTGACATGGAATTGTTATTTCATCTAGTGGCATTCCAAAGCATGAGAGAATGACTAAAGAAGGGAGATTGTGGGGCTGACCTAAGGCTGAGGATAGACAGAACATGAGAACCAGTATGCAGTCCATATCAAAGCTTCTTAAATTGTGGGTTGTGATCCCATGTGGGGTTGTGTAACACAATATTTGTAATGAATGAACGTAATGAATAAATGTAATGAAAAATTTGGCAAGAGTAAAAGATAGCAAGTATTCTACCAAGATTTAATTCTTTATGTAAAAATAAACTAGCATATCTCATTAGTATGCAAATTTGCTTCATCTTTAATAAATGGTAAAATCATATATATATATACACCAAAATTGTTTTAAAATATTTCTTTATGATTTATTATCAGTAAATGTTTAAATTGCATATTTATTTTATATACCTATATACACAGGGTCATGTAAAAATTTCCTGGGTGAAAAGGGGTCATGAGAAGAAGTTTAAGAAACCCTTAGTCTACATAATCATTATGGATACTTATGAATTTTTTTTAAGGATTTGTATTAGGTTTGTCTGTTGTATTCATAATCTATGACCCACATATTTAAGATCCATACCAGAAACAATGTTGTAGGAGGGGAAAGGAAGGCTAATGGAATTAGAAAGATCTTAATGTGAGCCCTGGCTTAGCTACAGGCTAGCTATGTGACCTTAGACCAATGACAAACTAGAAAAGCGAAGGGCAATATAGATATGACACTGGATTTGAAGCCTGAAAAATCTGGATTGTGTGATCTTGAGTAAATCATTTAACTTTTATGCCTTAGTTCCCTGCTCTGTAAAATAAGCAAGTTAGATTACTTATAAGAGCTCTTTTAGTTCAATTATCCTTCAAGTCTATAAATTCAGAGTTCAGTTTTTAAAATTGAATGTAAAAAATCATCTTTACATGTAATGTAATTGGGGGGAAATAAAATAGTATTTAGAAAAAAGTAAAATAAATAAATCTATAAAAATTCAGCATTTACATGTTGTTTAGTGCTAAGAATTGAGGATTTTATGATATCCATTAAACTGTTTTACGATCTGACTCTTACTCATTTTTCCCAACAAGGTTATACTCTCAGCTGCCCCTAATTTTTCTGAACCTGATCTTTTCTAAATTTCATCTGTCAAAAAGGAGGCAACACTGAAATATTTTCCCACATTCTTTGGTAGCTATGGTGATGAGTACTCTCTGCCTTGCCAAAAGCTAAATGCCAAAATGAATGACCCAGACAACACATGGGTAAGCCAGGCCTACTATCATGTAGCTTCTCCAGAGGTCATTTTGGTTTTCAAGTCACATGGGAAAGAAGTGGTCCTCCAGATCTGAGTAGACAAGAGTTAACTCCATCCTTCCCTAATAAACATGCCCTTTAAATCAGTGCCAAAGCTCACAGTTCCTGAAAAGATCTCTATTCCCTTATTCCAAGAACTGTTTAAGTATATACTCTGCTGGTGACGAAATATTCAAGAGTAGGAAGTAGCACTGCTTAGAATCATAATATCTTTATATAATTTTAGAATGTAACAACTTCAGAACATTCAGGATTTCCTAGGTTTAGGACTCAGAGAGTCACAAGCATAGGGATAGAAGGATCTTGGAAGTAATTTAGCCCGGTTCCTTCATTATACAAATTAAGAAATCAAGTCCTAGAAAGAAGTGATTCATGCATGGCCACAAAGGAATTGAGAATGGATAACAGATCAGTGAGCTAGAATTGGAAAGGATTTCAGATGTCATCTTGTCTAACTTCATCATTTTTTATTTGTAAAATATACATTCATCTACTACAGTGATACAGAATGTGGGAATCTATGCTTTTATCATGAGCCTAGCACTGACTTCTAACAATTGTCTCTCCTCAACTCCTTGATAAAGTGTTTCCCTCCAAGCAAGTATGTAGCACCAAAGTCACAGTGATCTCTCAGTCAATCAGGAATTACATCTCTTTTCATTCAGTGTTTCAAAGAAGACCTTAAGGAAAATCCCAGGTGTGGATAGAAGTGAGATGAACTACAAATGTGGAAAAAGGGGACCAGAGAAATTAAGTGAATTCCCAAAGTGACTCCAGTACTAAACAAGGGATGGAAACCTGCTAGTTCTCACTCCAAACCTAGTTGTCTTTTTATCATGCTAGAAGAGCTGGGATTTGAATGCTGAATCATGCTCTATCAAGTACAGCATGTGATAGAACTATAGCAGAACAGACATACAGAAAAACAGGCTCCATAATAACAATGGCTAATTGCTCTTTTCCTTCTCTTTCCTCAATTTACAAAGATTCTGGTAAAACTGTTCAGGCAGTTTTTAGCTTTGATTAAAAAAAAAACATGTTTGGAAAAAAAAGTATGTTTGGGCAGCTAGAATGTCAAGCCTGGAGTTGGGAAAACTCATCCTCTTGAGTTCTAATCTGGCCCCAGACACTTTTTAACTGCATGATTCTGGGCAACTCTATTTGCCTCAGTTTCCAGTGAGCTAGAGAAGGAAATGACAAATCACTTCAGTACCTTTGTCAAAAATAGCAAAACTGGGGTCATGAAGAATTGGACACAGTTGAACAACAGGAAGTATGTGGATGGGTACAATGCAAAGAATATGGGATTTTGAGTCAGACAGTACCTGGGGTTCAAATACTGGTTCTTTCACTTACTATGTGATGGTCCACAAGTCACCTAAATTTTCTGAGTTCCTCTGTCTGAAAAAGGGGTAGAGAATGAGGTTCTAGGTTATTTCTAAGGTCTCTTTTAAGTTGTAGGTTCTAGAACTTTCTAAGTTTCTTTTCCCAATCATTATGTTTCATCTGGTGACAGAGCAAAAATGATTCTTGCAATATTATCATCAAAGCTACTTACAGAAGGTGGCATTTAAAAAAATAACAATTACAGTGACTTGTCTGCTACATAGTCTTAACTGAATTTCTTGGATTTTCCATTTTCAAGAGATATCTGATATTCATTTGGGGCTGGACTTAAAAATATTGGGGTGTTTAGAACTTTAGGATTTAAAATGAGCTTTTTTCTTTTTAAAATACCCCTTTAATGAACAGTATGGTAAAGAATCTTGTGACTCATAAAGCTCAAAGCCAGGACACATTTTCAATAAGGTGGCATATCAAACTATCAGTTGGAGCAGCTGACTCAGATAGACAGATAGCTTTTGACTTTCAGAGTAAAGTTCAGGAGGGTGTGGAAGAAAGTGAGACCAAGGAAGCTAATTATCAGCCCTTCCCATGTCCTTCTTCCAAACCAAAATAAAACTCTCTAAACCAACAAAACAGAATAAGGTGATAAAAATCAAAACTAAGGATATGTCCAAAGATAACAAAAATGACAAGGATGAGAATTTTTTAAAAAAGAAAAGATATACTTCCTGTTGTTCAGTTGTATCCCATCTCTTCATGACCCCACTTTTGGAATTTTTGACAGAGGTACTAGAGTGCTTTGCTGTTTCCTTCTCTAGCTCACCTTACAGTTGAGGAAACTGCAGCAAACAGGGTTGCCCAGAATGACGCAGCTAAAAAGTGTCTGGGGCCATATTTGAACTCAGGAGGATGAGTTTTCCCAACTCCAGGCTTGACATTCTAGCTGCCCAAACATATATTTTTTTCAAACATATGTTTTAAAATCAAAGTTAAAAACTGCCTGAACAGTTTTACCAGAATCTTTGCAGATTAAGGAAAGAGAAGGAAAAGAGTGGCAATTAGCCATTGGTAGTTCTATCACCTGCTATCCTTGGTCATAGAGGAAGCAGGAATCAATAGAATATAGGACAGTGAGAGGTCCTATGATCTAGAAGGTAGAAGTAGCCTCAGAATCCAGAGGACCTAACTTCCAATGCCATCTTTTACACATGCAGGCTGTATCACCCTAGGTAAACCTCTTAACATCTCAGAGCACCAGACAACTTTCTAAGACATGTTGCAGAAGAGTCGATGTTAATACTTCCCATCCTGCCATTCTTTGCTCCATCTCCCAATTTCATGCTTTACCACTGGCTGTAATTTATGCCTAGAATATTCTTTGTCTTAAGTTCTGCCTACTGAGCTCCTTCAAGACTTCAGTCAAGATTCAGCCCAATTCTCACCTTCTAAAAGAAGCCATTGCTAGTCTTCTTTCCTTAATGCAGCTAGGTAGAACACTGGATAGAAGGTATGTCCAGGAGTCGGGAAAAACCTGAGTTCAAATCTAGCATTAGAGAAATACCATGTCTAACACTAACCCTAACCTTAAACTCTAACCCTAACTCTAAATTTCTGATATCTCTGGCTCTGCTTCCAGAGAGTGATCACAAGCAAGTCACTTAGACTTTGCCTCTGCTTCTTCAACTATGAAACGGGGACAATAATAGTACCTGAATCCTAGGGTGGTTATAAGTATCAAATGAGATAATACTCAAAAAATGCTTAGCAAAATGACTAGTACATAATGAGCATTTAATAAATACTCTTTTGCCTCTTTCCCTTCTCTCCAATACACTAGTGTATCCCCTCTGAGATGGCCTTCCATTGCTGTATGTGCATGGCTGTTTGCATCATATCTCTCCAATTATTATCTGAGCTCCATGAAGGAAGGATCTATGTACTGGCCTCTCTTGGTACCCCCAGTGCTTACCTAGCACATAAGAAGCAACTAATAAATGAATGGTAACTTATTGACCCATCTGCATTAGTAAAGAGACTAAGTCATCATGAGCTCTCTACAATGATAAGGGAAAGATCTGTCATATTTATCTATGTATCACCAGTATTTGGCATGGGACCTTCCCTGGTGTGGAGTAAGTAGGCAATTATATCTGCTGAAATGAATTATATTAACTTGCATGTGAATCTTGAGGAAGTGACTTTCAATTTCCTCCTCTGTAAAATGAGGGGTATTTAAAGTTCCTAAGATGATCTCTAAGGTCCCTTCCTATTTCAAATCTATGATCCTATGAAATCCTGTCAGTTCTACAACTTTAACAAGAACAAAGACAAAACTAACATTTATGAAACTGCTATAAAGTGCTTTTATATGTAATATATAATTAATTTATCTGTGCCTAGAACAACCCTGTGAAGTATTATCCCCATTTTCAGATAAAGAATCAGAGGTTCAGTGACTTGCTCAGGTTAAACAGATACTAAGGGTATAAGGAGGATTTCAATACAGATCTTCCTAGCTCCAAGTCCATTACTCTCTGCATTATATCACCTATCTCTTATTAAGCTCTATGGTCCTTAGTTTCCTCATTTGAAAAACAAGAGGGTCAGACACATTATCTCATGACAATAATAATCTATTGGCATATACACATAGGGGCAGGGGAAGTATATATAACATTATACCTAATAATTGTCTGTCAGCATTTTGACAACAAAGATTTATTAAGTGCTTATTATGTGCCAAGCTAAGAGCTGGGCTTACAAAAATAGGCAAAAACACCATGAAGGAAACCAGAGAGAAGGTGAGAGCTGAGTCTTGAAGTGTAGGCTGGGGAAGTTATGAGGAGAAAATGCTGATGAAGAACATTCTAGGTATAGGACTACATCCGTTGACTGAGTTATTATAATTGTTAGCCATTAATTCTAACTATTAGTCTTTCAAATCCCATTTACCTCATTTGGTCTCATTTATGTTTTGCTTGAGGTGAAATAAGATGAAATTCTAATTTTGCAGTTTAGTTGGAAATCACAATGTCACCTACCCAGCTATCTGCTTTACATGCCAGTCAATGAGTGTTAGCCCAATTTCTTATTTTTTTCTAATGGTAATAACATATAAAATGCATATTTTCCCACTATCAACACCACATGTATGTTTATATATGCATGCATATCAGTGTAATACTTCAGAAAATTCACAAAAAAATGAATGTGGCTGGAGAAATAGCCTCAGTTTGCTCCTTTCTGTTAAGAAGCTAGCTCATGAATATCTTAGTTCAAACATGCCTCTCACACATGTAGTAGTTGTATGGTCCAGAGAAAATCATTTAATTTCTGCCTAAGTTTCCTCATTTATAAAATAGGGACAGTGATAGCACCTACCTCTCAGGATTGTGAAGAGAAAATGGGATGTTTGTAAATCATTTCATAAATCTTAGTGTTATATAGAGGCTAAATACTGTTATTACTATTATTATTATTGAGAACAATTATTAGCTCTTATTAGCAAACATACAGTTTTAAAAGCCATAAAAAAATTTAAGAACTAGAGCACCAGCCCTGAAGTCAGGAGGACCTGAGTTCAAATCTGGTCTCAGACACTTCCTAGCTGTGTGACCCTGGGCAAGTCACTTAACCCCAATTGCCTCAGCAAAAAAGCAAAAAAAAAAAAAAAATTAAGAACTATCTAGATAAGAGTTTATGTGTGAACATAGGTGGGCCTCATTTTGCTAATGAACTCAGTTATCAATATTTCTTCCTAGAGTACTTTATGATTTCTTTCTACAACAAAAGAAAATCCTGGCTTCAAAAAGAGTTTAGAGTGGTTTGCTTCAGGTATTTTAAACTGTTTTTTTTTAAAGAAGCTTTGACAAGGATGGAGATTAAGGGAGGCAATTTATTTCACCTCATCACATAAATTTTTTTCAAAATTCTCTAGAGAGCTGGTATAATGTAGGGAGAGATAACTTTTCAGTCCAGAAGACTTGAGCGGACACCTCTAACATATACTGGCTGGGTAACCCATAGGAAGTAATTTAACTTTCTGGTGCCACAAGCCAATCTCTCAGATTCCATATTGCAATTCAGGTTCTGATTTCATTAGCAGAGAGAGTTTGAGAACACTTCTATCTCTTAGATGAATGGAAGCATCAATTCATAGTGGATTCAATGAAATTTCAGTGATATGATAAAAAATACCACATAGATGTGATACCATATTATACCAATCATTCATGAATGTGCATATTTACCCTGTACAAGTCTAATCACACCTACAGATGTTAACGAATCACTCTTTTAAATCTTGGCCTTATGTATCTGTAATGTATAACATGAATTTCCAATGTAAAGTCAGGCTGCTAGGTAGCATAGTAAACAGAGCATCAGAACTGGAGTCAGGAAAAAAGACTCAATCTTGTCAACTTCAAATCCAACCTTGGACAGTAAGTAGCTGTGTGAGTCAGAGCAAGTCACTGTTTGCCTTAGTTTCTCATCTGTAAAATGAACTGAAGAAGTAAATGGCAAGCCATGCCAGTATCTATACCAAGAAAACCTCAAATGGGGTCATGAGAAGTCAGGTATAACCAAACAACAACAGGAAAAAACTTTTTTTTTTTTTATTTTAAATAATGGTGAGATAGAAGGATCTATTATTTCATTAGGGCATCTACTCCTGCTACACAGAAGAAAGATTAAACTCATAAATAATAATACCTTTTTAACTTTGTAAGTAGTCCTCAAGAGTTGAGAGAGCCCAAAACTTCACCAAACAATGGTTAACCTAGTACTGAAGCTCTCTGAAATTAACTGGCCTGGTCCTGGGCTTGAGTACAGCTAACATTGTTTTCTTGCTCTCTAATACCTTACTTATATTGAGTTGCAAAGTGAAATGATTTAGGAACTCTGTAAAGCAGACCTGTAAGAAGGTAACAGGCTGATTTCAAGCTCATCTGAAAAAAACATAGTTTCTTTATGCTGTTACTGTATTCCTATTTGAAGGCTTTCTAGCTTGGTAGAATGACCAATTATTTAATTAGTCCGCATTTATAAAATATCTAAGGGCCTTGTGCTGGGCTTGAGAGATATCAAGATCACTCCTAATTAAAAATGGAATCAGAATAAAAATGTACTGATTTAAGCTTAAAGAGAGAAAAAATTGGTTTTTAAAAGAATGAGGCAAATTAGGATGTGACAAATGAATTATTATTAACTATACAATCCAAGAAATGAAAACATATCTTTATGCTTTTTTCTTCATGAAGAAATAGTTTGTATTAACAAGAAAAGAATATAGACAGAAATTAATGAATTTAAAGGTTTTCCACTTGGACTCTAAAATATAATTTTATTTATTTCTATGACATTTAGGTGATGATACACTCTGAAAACAACTTTTAAGGAGAGATATCAGATATTTTAAGCTCCATGAGGGCAGAGAAGATTTCAATTGGGCAGTTAAAAATTGTGAAAAGATGAGAAAAACCTTGACAGAGGTTTCCTTTCTCTGACGACTTGAAAAATAATACTGAGCTTCACTAAGTTTATTGAAAGGGCATTTTCCATGATACTTTTGGAGTTTACCTGCAGTAGATTATATAATGTATATAAATCATTCTGAAATACATAAGATATAGATAGATTTGGAAGAAGAGACACAGAGATCAGGTTGGACTTCTGGTTGGAGTATTCACTAACAACCAATATCATGGATTATAATAATATTTTAAATTTATAAAGCATTTTGAGGTTCATTTACAAAGCACTTTACATACATTAATTCATTTGATCTTCACAATAACCCAATGAGTTTAGGTGCCACTATTATCTCTACTTTAGAAATAGAACTAAGTTTCAAAGAGGTGGCCCAGTAGATTAGAGTACTGGTAAGGAAAACTCATCTTCCTGAATTAAAATCTGGCCTCAGACACTTATTAGCTGTGTGATGCTGGCCAAGTCATTTAATATTGTTTGCCTCAGTTTCCCGATCTGTCAAATGAGCAAGAGAAGGAAGTGGCAAACCACTCTAATATCTTTGCTAAGAAAATTCCAAATGGAGTCACCAAGAATTGGACATAATTGAAACAACTGAACAACAATAAAATACTTTGCACTGGACCACACAGTTAATGAGTATTTGAGACAAGATCTGAACACAGATTTTCCTGATTCCAAGTATAGGACTACATCCACTCTGTCACCTTATTGACTTTAGTATTACTAAGCTATAAATGTGTCATCCATTTAACCTGTAATAGAGTTTATTAAAATTCCAACAATTCTACTCATAAGAAAGGTAAAAAAACTTGCAGTTTTAAAGAAATGCATTTGCACTTTCACAAAACTCATGGTAAAATGAAGACACCCTGAAGACTGTATCCATTATGTTTGAAAAATCCAAAACAAAAAATTCTCAAAAATAAAAAAAAGTCCAATCATGAATGTAATTTATTTTCTGAAGGTTCTGCAAATAAATGAAAATGTATTCTCTTATTCCTTTTAAGCATTACAACTTAAAGATCAGAATACAACAGTTGTTTTTCAGGACAGGAAGTTAAAAAGTCAATTAAAATGAGCAGATCAACATCTTCAATTAAGAGGTTGTCTTAGGACATTCTTTCCCCTTCTTTTTCTAAGAGGTGTAGGTGGCGTGAGTCACTCGTTTGAATGTTGGGGCACACTTGAGCTCAGACACCATTCCACATAAATGGTAAGTCTGTTTTACACTCAGTGCAGACTTCCAGCAGCTGGAAACCTGCCACTGGACTATAAAAATATAGTAAAACCTCAATTACCTGGAATGTTCAGGGAATGGGGTGATTCGGTTTAATAATTTCCTGCTTATCTCAGTACTGATCAGAAACTCTTTGTTTTAACCCTTACAGTCAAAATTTTTCAAGATATAGTAAAATAATTTCTTGTCTTTGTAAACAAATGGTAGACCAAATTTGAACTTTTTTTGGATGACTAGGCAGCTGTTTGAATAAAACAAGCTTCAAAAACTCAACGAAGCACTGAATTCAAGAGTTAGAAGACCTGGGTTCAAGTCCTATGAAAAATTGTGTAACTATGGAGAAGTTAACTTGAATACTTGGTCTCAGTTCTCTCTATAAAATGAGGTTACTATTACTTGTCCTACTCAAGATATCAAGTTGTTCTGAGGGGGAAAAAAAACAACTTTTGTAAGCCTTAAATTACTATCCCACTGTGAGCTATTATGATTATTGTTGAACCGATGTAGAAGAAGGGGTAAAGAATTAAGAAAGAAAAGGTAACTGATAATTTTTTTTTGTAAAAAACAAAACAAAAATTCCTGATAGTATTATCTTTCTTCTTCTCCTACACTAAAAAGGGGGAGGTGGAAGATGGCACAGAAAATAAACCACTAATTGAAAATTTTGGCTTACCCAGATTTTATTTGGAACCTCAAAACATAACCCCATATGTTATAGGCCAGATTTAGTATTAAGAAGATTGTCTTTTTAATCTTTTTTTTTTAAAAACATTTCATTATAATCAAATATGTGAGTATATTTGGGGATAAACTCAAGTAGTTTCGCCACACATGGGCCCTACACATTTCAACCTCTGGTCTCAGTCTGCCATGTTTCTACATACCCCAAGCCATAAGTAAAAGTCAAGCTTCATAAGTACTCTCTGCAAGCTCTCCTATGAGGGACAGATGTGGATTTATTATGTTCGTGAAGGCTTAAAATTTAAAACACTCAAGCAGGGATAAATATTTGTTCGTCAAGGGCTACCTTCACGTTGAATGTTATTTCCTCCATGACGTAAACTCGTTCAGGAAATGCTTTCGCCACCTCCTCCACACTGTTAAAATACTGCACTGGTTCCTTAATATCCCGGTCTTGTTCCAGCAGCTTAAACTGCCCTGAAAACAGATGATAAACAGAAGTACTGTGAGTGAGATGTTTACACTGGACAGCTGTCACTGTGGCAACTGCACACATCTCTGATCCCTATTATCCTTTGGGGAAGTCTTCTGATTATTAGAAAAAGCACTTCAAGGGAAAGCTAGTAACTGAATGAAAAAAAAAAAAGCATCTTCATTTATATTGTACTCATATTCTGTTACAGTAAAAAGAGAGTCTCCAGGGTTAAGCTGAATAGATGTCTACTGGAAATTTCCATTTTGAAATAAAATAAACTATTAACTTTTCCCAGACAGTGAATTTATTCTAAATCTTATAGATTTAGTCTACCTCTTATAGTAAATCATTCTTAATTATGTTTCATATATATTGTTAACCTTATGATCACATAAACATAAATCCTTAACTCCTATCCCATGGACCTAGAATTTTTACTTAAATGGTATCTTATACAGATAAAAACACAACAATATATTTCTA
The DNA here is from genome assembly GCA_023553655.1 of Myrmecobius fasciatus. NCBI lineage: Eukaryota > Metazoa > Chordata > Mammalia > Dasyuromorphia > Myrmecobiidae > Myrmecobius > Myrmecobius fasciatus. The sequence goes on from JAJPUD010011821.1 coordinate 50,628, forward strand.
GATAGTTTCAGCACTTCTGTGGTAGCACTTTTTCTATATTAATTCCCCCCCCCATCTTTTAAAACTTTGACTGAGAGCATGGGACCAAATAAAGGCTGTTAGCTTTTATCAAAGTTATTTTCTGAATTCTGCTTGGATTCTAATATTTTCAGAATCAAAGAAAGGAATCAAGAGCTCTGATGAGGGAAATTTCAAACTGTATAAGAAACAAACATTTTTCAATAGATAAATTACCTCAGGTGTAATAAGGGGCATTCTTTTTTTTTTTAAGCTTTTTATTTGTATAACATATGTATGGGTAGTTCCCCAACCTTGATCTTTACAAAGCTTTCCAATACAAATTTTACCCCCAGTCCCCTCCCCTCCCCTAGATGGCAGGAAGTCCACTACATGTTAATAATGTTGAAATGCTTGAGAAGTTATGCAAGAAAAATCCTATCTACAAGAAAAAAAAAGAATCAGAGAAAGGCAACACAATGCAAGCAAATGTCAATAGAGATCATGAAAATGTTACGTTGTGGTCCATATTTCATGTCCCTCTTTCTGGGTGTATATGGTTTTCTTCAGTGAACAACTGGAACTGGTTTGAGACAATTCTTTATTGCAGAGATCCACGTCCATCAGAATTGATCATCATGTAATACTGTTGTTGCTGTGCATGATGATCTCCTGGTTCTGCTCGTTTCACTCAGCATCAGTTCATGCAAGTCTCTCCAGGCCTCTCTGAAATCGTCCTGCTGGTCATTTCTTACAGAACAATAATATTCCATAACATTCATATACCATAATTTATTCAGCCACTCTCCAATTGATGGGCATCCCTTCAATTTCCAGTTTCTAGCCACTACAAAAAGGACTGCCACAAACATTCTTGCACATGTGGGTCCCTTTCCCTCCTCTAAGATCTCTTTGGGATATAGGCCCAGTAGAAACACTGCTGGGTCAAAGGGTATGCACAGTTTGACAACTTTTTGAGCATAGCTCCAAATTGCTCTCCAGAATGGTTGGATCCATTCACAGTTCCACCAACAATGTATTAGTGTCCCAGCCCTCCCACATCCCCTCCAACATTCATCGTTATGTTTTCCTGTCATTTTAGCCAATATGACAGGTGTATAGTGGTATCTCAGAGTTGTCTTAATTTGCATTTCTCTGATCAATAGTGATTTGGAGCAACTTCTCATATGACTAGAGATGGTTTTAATTTCATCATCTGAAAATTGTCTGTTCATATCCAATAAGGGGCATTCTTGCTGGGCTAATAGAAGTCAGAGAGTATGGTAGAATTCTGTCAGAACACAGGCCTGGTTAGACAAGAATGCTTCTGGTTAAGGGCCTCTATGTTACAATGAAAGTGAGGCATTATTCTTTATTGTGTAAATTGAAGGTATTATTTGATCCAGGGTGTAATAATTCCTAGAAATGCAGGTCCTTGGAAGATAGGTCTTTACTCTCATTCTAAGCTGTGGAGCAAGTAGATTCAAAATATTTCAGGGTTTCCTCCCCTTAACAAAAAAATCAGGTTACAAAGAATAATTCAGGGAAACTATCTAAAAACACACTTTAAATAGTTTTCTTTTCACTCAGTACTAGATAGTTATTATATATAAAACTTTTATCTCACAGGAAAAGTTGTGTCTAAGTCATCACAAATTTATCCCTCTCTTCACAAAGTTTGTTATTACAAATAAACAACAACAATCTAAGAATAGTGCATTAAAATCTTCATAAGCAACATGCTGAGTGCTTGCTTTGAGATGGAAGTTAGAAGTTCTAAAGTTCAAAAATTCCCGGACTAAAATGAAAAGAATGGCCACAAGGGCAACATGGCATGGCACCACCACTGGATGTGCCCTTTGTTGAGCTCAATGCCCGTGTTTTATAACTCATCAGGGAGGAAGGCTTTAAATTTG
>JAJPUD010011822.1:7642-52535 GCA_023553655.1 Myrmecobius fasciatus
GCCTAGATCATGAATCCATTTTGACCTTATCTTGGTATATGGTGTTAGGTGTGGGTCAATGCCTAATTTCTTCCATACTAGTTTCCAATTATCCCAGCAGTTTTTGTCAAATAGTGAGTTTTTATCCCAAAAACTGGGGTCTTTGGGTTTATCGAACACTAGATTACAATTGTCATTGAGTATTTTGTGATGAACGTCATTTTAAAAAAAAAAAAACATTATCAAAGAAAACTTTCCACATATTCCAGGACCAGAGGGTGAAATAGAAATTGAAGTAATCCAATGATGAGATCCTGAAAGAGATCTGAAAATGAAAACTCTCAAGAATATGATGGTCAGATTCTGGAATTCACAGGCCAAGGAGAATCTAACATGTACAAAGTTCTGAGTGAGGATAATCGGGGATAGCTTAACTTCAACGTATGATGTTTTTAGTTGTTTTTCAGTTTTTCAGTTGTGTCATTTCAGCCTGTGTTCAGTTGTTTAGTTATAACTTCATGATCCTAAAATGTTTTTGTTTTTTTGGCAAAGATACTGGAGTGATTGGCAAATTCCTTCTCCAACTCATTTTACAGTGAGGGGTAAAGGGTTAAGTGACTTGCCTAGTATCACACAGATAACAAATATCTGAGGTCAGATTTGAATTCACAAAGAGGGATCTTCCTGACTTCAGATCTGGCAATGTATCGATTATGCCACTTTGCAGCCTTAATATATGATGCTTTATAACATTTCATATAATGACCATCACAGAATTGATGGAAAGAAGATAATGAGAATACACGAATCCATTTTGCCTAACATTTATTGACTATTAGGCAAAGTTATACACAGGAACTCTTAAAGGCTATATTAATGGCTTTTCTCTAAAAGGTATGTTCCATGCATATGCCAATTCATATAAAATTACTTTAAGCCTGAGAAAATGGGAAATTATTGATGCATTTCATGTGAACTATTTGTTACCATTAAAATAATAGGGAATACTACTAATATTTGGGACATACTACAGATTAATTTTAAGAAGCAATCAAAAAATTTTTAAGATAGTATTTAGTTGTTAACAACAAAAACAAGAAATATGAGTAACTTCTGTCAGTTGAAAATGAAATGTATGTGAATACATATACATACATAATACATGAATTTATATATAATACATAAATACCCACTCATTTTATATATATATATATATGTATATATATGTATCTTATTCTTTCACCAGTAGGTTATAAATTAGTAAATTTGTTATTTCTCAATAATTCCTCAAATTAGCTGTCATTCCATTTATCTGTTTGAAACAGTAAAAATGAATTTAATCTGAAAAATATATTTCTTTTGATTTCTTTTTCAAAATTAGTCTCTAGGAACCACTAAAATATTTGCCTAGCAGCTAAATACAATTTCCTACTGAAAATAGCATCTTGGAAATAATAGAATGCTGACCTTCTCTCAAACCAACAACAGGGTAAGCCTCTGAACTGATTTTTAAGTCAAAGAACCCACTAATATTTGGACTACAAAACATTCCTTGCAGAAAGTACCTTAGAAAAGCTCCAGTGCAGGTCTGTTTCAGTCAAACAGGGGAGTGGGCAGTTTGCCTAGCTCTGGCGAAGCTCAGAGAGACAGGGAAGGAAATTGGGCAAGACTCAGTGTGGCAGATTCTAAACACCTGGGGAGTCTATCTGACGCTCTCAGGACACTCTGATTGGGAAGGTGCTTTGAAAGATTTTGTAAAAGGCAGATTGTAACCCACTGCAAAAACAGGGGCATAGCCTAGGCGGCTCAGCACCAGAAGTTAATTAGCTGAATTGCCCCAGGGCAAATTACTACAGCAGTCACTTCTCTGCTTTAAATATACCCCAAGCTTTTTAAAAAATGAGTAAGAAATAGAAGAGAGCTCTCATCATAGACAACTTTTGTGGAGAGAAAGAAGGGCAGACCCCAGATCCTGAGGTTCCTAAAGCAACATCAGAAGAAGCCACAAATAGAGACATCACCTGGTCGCCCTTTCAAAAGGCTTTCTTGGAAGATTGCATAAAGAATCTCAAAAAAGAGCTAGATAACAAATGGGTAAATAAATTGAGATCAGTGCAAGAAGCCCTCCAAAAGAGATATGATAAAGACACCAACTTACTGAAAAACAAAATTGGTGAAATGGAAAAAGACAACAATGCACTGAAAAACAAAATTGATGAAGTGGAAAAAGTATGCAATGAACAAATTGGCCAGTTACAAAAAAAGCTAAAAAAAGATAACTGAAGAACATAATACATTAAAAATTAGAATTGAACAAATGCAAGTGAATGACTAAATAAGACTTCAAGAATCAGTCAAACAAAAACAAAAAATGAAAAATAGAAGAAAATATGAAATATATCCTAGGAAAAACAACTCACTTGGAAAATATATTTAGAAGAGACAAGCTAAGGATCATTCGACTTCCTGAAAGTCATGATGAAAAAAAGAATCTAAACACTATCTTCCAGGAAATCTTGAAAGAAAACTGCCCTGATCTTTTAGAATCAGAAAGCAAAATCACCATTGAAAGAATTCATCAATCACGTCCTGAAAGCGACCCCAAAATTAAATACCCAAGGAATATCATGGCTAAATTTCAGGAGTATTGCACCAAGGAAAAGATTTTGCTAGCAGCTAGAAAGAAACAATTCAAATATCAAGGAATTGTGATTATAATCGCACAAGATCTGTCAGCCTCCACATTGAAGGATCAAAGAGCCTGGAACCAGATATTCCAAAAGGCAAAGGAACTTGGACTACAGCCAAAGATAACCTATCCAGCTAGAATGTGCATTATTTTCCAGGGAAGAAAATGGTCATTTAATGACATAGGTGAATTTCACCTATTTCTACTGAAAAGACAGATCTGAACAAAAAATTTGACCTCCAAACACAGAACTCAAGAGAAGCATAAAAAGGTAAAAAGGAAAGAACTCTTGAGAACTATAGTTCTACTATAGGTATACTTAAAGAATGGGGGTATAATCTGATATTACTCTGATAATATGAAAAAGAAACTAGAAGTAGAAAGGCTATCATACTGGGGAAAAGAGAGAAAAGGTGGTAAAATAAGGCTAAAAAAAAGGAGATAAAATAAAGTAAAATCTCATGAAGAGGCAAAGAAAACCTAATATAATTGAGAGAAAGAAGGGAGGGAGATGAGAATTGTGTAAATCTTACTCTCATCAGATTAGGCTCTAAAAGAGTATATCAGACACATTTGGTTTCACAGAGAAACTTGTCCTTCTTTATAGGGAAGTGGGAGGGAAAGGAGGAAAAGAAAGGGAAAGACTAATAGAAGGGAAAATATGAGAATTAGGGGAAAGGTGTAAAAAAGGTAGGACTTTAAAAGGAGAGTACTGTTTGAGGGAGGTGGTAATCAAAAGCAAAATACTGGGGAGGAGGGAAGGGAGAAAGAAGAAAGGAAAGAGAAAAACTTAACTTGGGTGAATAAGATGGCAGGAAATACAGAATTAGTTATTTTAACTGTCAATGTGAATGGGATGAACTCTCCCATAAAACGGAAGTGGATAGCAGACTGGATTAAAAACCAGAATCCAACAATATGTTGTTTACAAGAAACACATGTAAGGCATAGAGACACATACAGGGTGAAGGCAAAAGGCCGGAGAAGAATCTACTATGCTTCAGGTGAACAAAAACAGGGGTAGCAATCCTGATCTCAGATCAAGTAAAAGCAAAGATAGACATAATTAAAAGAGATAAGGAAAGAAACTATATTTTACTAAAGGGTACCATAGATAATGTAGCAATATCAATACTAAATATATATGCAACAAGGGGCATAGAATACAAATTCCTAGAGGAGAAATTAAGAAATATGCAAGAAGAAATAGACAGCCAAACTATACTAGCGGGGAATATCAACCTTGCTCTCTCAGAATTAGATAAATCAAACCACAAACTAAATAAGAAATTAGGGAGGTAAACAGATTGTTAGAAAAGTTAGGTATGACAGATCTTTGGAGAAAATTGAAAGGAGACAGTAGGGAGTTTACTTTTTTTCTCTGCAGTTCATGGAATGTGAACAAAAATTGACCATGTGTTAGGGCATAAAAACCTCAAAATCAAATGCAGAAAGGCAGAAATAGTAAATGCATCTTTTTCAGATCATTATGAAATAAAAATTACCTGAAATAATAAGGCCAGGAGTAAATAGACCAAAAGTTAATTGGAAATTAAATAATCTAATCCTAAAGAATGAATGGGTGAGGGGCAGCTAGGTGGCACAGTGGATAGAGCACCAGCCCTGAAATCAGGAGGACCTGAGTTCAAATCTGGTCTCAGACATTTCCTAGCTGTGTGACCCTGGGCAAGTCACTTAACCCCAACTGCCAAAGCAAAAAAAAAAAAAAAAAAAGAAAAAAAAAAGAAAGAAAAAGAAAAAGAATGGGTGAAAGAGCAAATCATAGACACAATTAATAATTTCATCCAGGAGAATGAAAATAATGAGACAACATACCAAAATTTGTGGAATATGGCCAAAACAGTTATAAGGTGTAATTTCATACCTCGAGATGCTTACTTGCATAAAATAGAGAAAGAGAAGATCAATGAATTGGGCTTACTATTTAAAAAAAAAAAAAAACTAGAGAAAGAACAAATTAAAAACCCTCAATTAAATACTAAATTGTAAATTATGAAAATAAAAGGGGAGATTAATAAAATTGAAAATAAGAAAACTATTGAATTAATAAATAAAACTAAGAGTTTGTTTTATGAAAAAAACAAAAAAAATAGATAAGCCTTTAGTTAATTTGATTAGAAAAAGGAAAGAGGATAATCAAATTGCTAGTCTCAAAAATGATAAGGGAGAACTTTCCCCCAATGAAGAGGAAATTAAAGTAATAATTAGGAGTTACTTAGCCTAACTTTATGCCAATAAATTTGATAATGAAATGGAGGAATATCTACAACAATATATACTGCCCAGGTTAACAGAAGAGGAAATAAATTATTTAAATAGCCTCATTTTAGAAAAAGAAATAGAACAAGGTATTAATCAACTCCCTAAGAAAAAAAATCTCCAGGGCCAGATAGATTTACATGTGATACCACCAAAAAAACATTCAAAACAAAAAAAAAAAACATTCAAAGAACAATTAATTCCAATACTATATAAACTATTTGAAAGAATAGGGAAAGAAGGTATACTGCCAAATTCCTTCTATGAAACCGATTTGGTGATGATAGCTAAACCAGGTAGGGTGAAAACCGAGAAAGAAAACTATGGACCAATTTCCCTAATGAATATTGATGCAAAAATTTTAAATAAGGTATTAGCAATGAGATTACAGAAAGTCATCACCAGGATAATATATTATGACCAAGTGGGATTTATACCAGGAATGCAAGGTTGGTTCAATATTAGGAAAACTATCAGTATAATCATTTATATTAATAACCAATTAAACAAAAATCATGATTGTCTCAATAGATGCAGAAAAAGCATTCTATAAAATCCAGCACCCATTCCTATTAAAAACCCTAGGGAGTATGGGAATAAATGGGCTTTTCCTTAAAATGAAACCATTCCCAATAACATCAGGAGTGAAACAAGGCTGCTCATTGTCACCATTAATGTTTAATATTGTATTAGAAATGTTAGCTTTGGCAGTAAGAGAAGAAAAAAGAGATTAAAGGTATTAGAGTAAGTAATGAGGAAATCAAATTATCACTCTTTGCAGATGATATGATGGTATACTTAGAGAACACTAGAGACTCAACTAAAAAACTACTAGAAACAATTCACAACTTTAGCAAAGTTGCAGGATACAAAATAAATCCACATAAATCATCAGCATTTGTAAATATTACCACAAAGTTCAGCAGCAAGAGATACAAAAAAAAAATCCATTCAAAGTAACTGTTGACAGTATAAAATATTTGGGAATTTATCTGCCAAGAAGTCAGGAACTATACGAACTAAATTACAAAACACTTTCCACCCAAATAAGTCAGACCTAGTCAATTAGAAAAACATCAAGTGCTCATGGGTAGGCCAAGGGAATATAATAAAGATGGACAATACTACCCAAACTAATTTACTTATTTAGTTCCATACCATTCAAACTCCCAAGAAATTATTTTACAGATCTAGAAAAAATAGTAGCAAAGTTCATTTGGAAGAACAAAAGGTCAAGAATTTCAAGGGAATTAATGAAAAAAAAAAGCCAATGAAGGGGTCCTTGCTGTACCAGATCTAAAACAATATTATAAAGCAGCAGTCATCAAAACCATTTGGTACTGGCTAAGAAATAAGAGTAGTCGATCAGTGGCATAGGATAGGATCACAGGACATACTAGGCAATAACTATAGCAGTTTAACGTTTGATAAACCCAAAGACCCTAGCTTTTGGGATAAGTACTCACTATTCCATAAAAACTTCTGGGAAAATTGGAAACTAGTGTAGAAGAAATTAGGGCTTGACCAACACCTAACATCATATACAAGATACGATCTAAATGGGTTCTAATTTAGATATAGAGTGATATTATAAGCAAATTAGAGGAACATAGGATAGTTTACTTCTGAGACCTGTGGAGAGGGAATACATTTATTTCCAAAGAAGTACTGGAACTCTTAATTGAACACCAGGTAGATAACTTTGACTATATTAAGTTAAAATATTTTTGTACAAACAAAACCAATGCAGTCAAGATTAGGAGGGAAGAAATAAATTGGAAAATCATCTTTACATTTGATGGTTTTGTAAAGGCCTCATTTCTAAAATATATAAAGAATTGTCTCATATTTATAAGAATTCAAGCCACTCTCCAATCGATAAATGTTCAAAGGATATGAACAGATAATTTTCAGATGATGAAATTAAAACCATTTGTAGTCATATGAAAAGGTGCTCCTAATAACTATTAATCAGAGAAATGCAAATTAAGACAACTCTGAGGTACCACTACACACCTGTCAGATTGGCTAAAATGACAGGAAAAGATAACAATGAATGTTGGAGGGGATGTGGGAAAACTGGGACACTGATACATTGTTGGTGGATCTGAGAACGGATCCAACCATTCTGGAGAGCAATTTGCAACTATTCTCAGAAAGCTATCAAACTGTGCATAGCCTTTGCACCAGCAGTGCTTCTATTGGGCTTATATCATAAAGCTATCTTAAAGGAAGGAAAGGGACTCACATGTGCAAGAATGTTTTTGGCAGAACTTTTTGTAGTGACTAGAAACTGGAAGCTGAACTTTTTGTAGTGGCTAGAAATTAGAACCTGAATGGATACCCATCAGTTGGAGAATGGCTGAATAAATTATGGTATACGAATGTTATGGAATATTATTGTTCTATCAGAAGCGACCAGCAGGATGATTTCAGAGAGGCCTGGAGAGACTTACATGAACTAATCCTGAGCGAAATGAGCAGAACTCGGAGATCATTATACATGGCAACAACAAGACTATATGATGATCAGTTCTGATGGACATAGCTCTCTTCAAAAATGAAATGCTTCAAACCAGTTTCAATTGTTTAGTGAAGAAGGCCATATATACCCAGAGAGAAGGATAGGAAATGTGGACCACAACATAACATTTTCCTGCTCTCTATTGATGTTTACTTGCATTGTGTTTCCTTTTTCAGATTTTTTTTTCTTGTAGACATGATTTTTCTTGCACAGTAAGGTAAGTGTGGAAATGTGCATACATATGTTGGATTTGTCAAGTATTTTAAGATAATTAACATGTAGTGAACTTCCTGCCATCTAGGGGAGTGGTGGGGCTTAGGGGGGAAAATTTGTAATGGAAGGCTTTGTAAGGGTCAATGTTGAAGAATTAGACATACATGTGCTTTGCAAACAAAAAGCTTTAAAAAAACCCTAAAAACAAACAAACAAACAAACAAAAAAACAACTTGGAGCTACCACATCACATTTCTCAGATTGGCTAAGGTGACAGAAAAAGATAATAATGAAAGTTGAAGGGGATGTGGGAAAACTGGGACATTATTGCATTGTTGATGGAATTGTGAAATAGTTTAAGCATTCTGGAGAGCAATTTGGAATTGTGCTTAAAAGGTTATCAAATTTTGCATACCTTCTAACCTCAACTTATTCAGCTATTTTCCAATTGATGGCAATTCCCTTGATTTCCAATTCATTACTACTACTAAAAGCACAGTAGCAAAGATTTTTACATATATAGTGAATTTTCTTTCAAAAAAATCTTTCTTTTTCCCTTTTCCATTGCTGTTGTTGTTTGTCCTTCATTCTTTTTTAGTTTTAATAATAGCTTTCAATTTTCAAAATACACGCAAAGATAATTTTCAACATTTCACCCATGCAAAAATACTGTATTCCAACTTTTTTCTTCTTCCCTTCTCCTCACCTCCTTCCCCAAGACAGCAATCAATCCAATATATGTTAAACATGTCCAATTTTTCTATACATATTTCCATGTTTATCATGCTCCACGAGAAAAATCATATCAAAAAGGAGAAAAATAAGTATGGAAAAAACAAGCAAACAAAAATAAAATAGTACAAATCTATGTTGTGATCCACATTCAATTCACACAGTCCTCTTCTTGGAAGCAGATGGTTCTCTCTATCACAAGTCCATTGGAATCAGCCTGAGTTACCTCATTGTTGAAAAGAGCTACATCCATCAGAATTGACCATCACATAATTTTGTTGTTGCTGTGGACAATATTCTACTGGTTCTACTCACTTCATTTAGCATCAGTTCATGTTAGTCTCTCCAGGCCTTTCTGCACTCATCCTGCTGATTTCTTCTTATAGAACAATAATATTCCATAATATACATATACCATAACTTATTCAGCCACTCTCCAACTGATGGGCATCCACTCAGTTTCTCACTTCTTGCCCCTATGAAAAAGGCTTCTATATATCTATATCTATATCTATATATATTTTGAACATATGATTCCTTTTTCCTTTTTTATGATCTCTTTCAGATACTGATCCAGAAGAGACACTAAAAAATCAAAGGGTATACACTGTTTATAACTGTTGGGGCACGGTTTCAAATTACTTTCCAGATGCACAACTCCAATAAAAGAAAAATCTCTTTGAGATACAGAAGTAGTGGTATTGCTGAATCAAAGGATATGCACAATTTTATAGCCCTTTGAACATAATTCTAAACTGTTCATCAGAATTATTATAACAGTTCATCATTTCTTCACAGTTCATTATTGTCCCAGTTTTCCCACAATTCCATAACCTGTCACTTTTTGTTCTTAATAGATGAACTTTTCTAAACAAGGTGCTGCTTTTTTAGTACTCAAGTAAGCGATCTGCCCAATATGGATTGTATTCCATACATTGTTCTGTTGAATCAGGAGTAGGAAAGGGAAGATACTACTTTCATGTTTAAAGGTACTTTGTGTAATTGGATTTCGAAAAGTACATTTTATACGCTTCCAAAGGTGAACTTACCCTAACAGACAGACGTAGAGATAATCAGCTCAAACTAAAGGCATTTACAAAAATAGCAGAGTAAGAATTGGAAAGATACACTGTATTATTTTTAGAGAGATTCAGAAATGTTACCAGATGGAAAAAGTAGAGTAAATGACAGAATCAGGAAGAACTGAATTCTGCCATAGGTACTCATTAGCTATGTAACTCTCAAAAAAGTCACTTAACCTCTTTAAGCCTCATTTTCCTTATTTGGAAAATGGGTATTGTAATAACAGTAATCATATTTACCATTAAAGACAATGGTAAGGATAAAATTAATTCATGTATGTAAAATATTTTGTAAATGTTAAAACACTACATAAATTCTACTTATCACCACCATAAAAATATTTTTGCTTTTACTGTTTTTGTTTTATTAGTTGTACCAAGAGACTGATTGATATAGAAAAAAATATTATATCTGATTTCATCTTTTAAAATGATAATTAGGTATATGAAAATAAGAAGTGCAAGTATCCCCTAAACTGTGATCATCCTTCCTATATCTGCTGATTTCTACAACCACACAAAAATCTAATCTTCAGGGTTTTCTCCCTCATACCTATTATTACCCACAAAGAGCTATCACACTTAAGAAACGTGAATCGGTACTGAATGACATCAAAAGGTTCTTCACAACAAGAAACCATATACTTCTGACTTCACGGACTATGTAGAAGTTGGAGAAATTCTCTGTGACAGAATATTTGAACTTTTCCCTTTCTTTCAGCCCCTATTACAGAGAGGCCTCAACTTCTTTTGTAGGGCACATTATCTTCTTTACCATTTTCCTTTGTTGTTTTGGTAGAAAAATTTTAGTAACAATCACTACTCAGATTGTTCCCTTTTCCAATAGCTCTAAAGATTTAGACAAAGCACACATTAAAAAGATGTTTAGTGTTACAAACTCCCTCCATGTAACTCATTAATTTTTGTCCTTTAAAATTGTGGGTAGATGATTTTTCTTTATTTGATTTATTTTTTTGAGAATAATATGTTGCAAAACACCTGAAGTAGCCAGCACAGTTAACATTTAAGTTGTTTTCTATCTATGGTGAGCTCATATACTTCTGATTAGGTTTTCAAGAGTTTTGCTAAGAAATCATGCCTTTTAATTTTCTCTGATGGGAGGAAAGCAAAAACAACAAAATACAAAAGCTGACAAACTTCTTTCATCTTTTCTTTAATAACATTTGAATATGGACTGCTTTGACTATCTTTTCCCCAGAAGAAAAGAAGAATCATGTATACTTGGCTATTAAAGTGATTGATGATTATAATGCATGATCTCAAAAGGATACTGCCAATCTCTCTGTCTCAACTTATCTGACCCATTAGAATCTAATACTTTAGTAAAGGGTGCAGCTCTCTTTTGTTAACATAGTATAGAATGACACTGCAAAAATAACTAGAATATTAATTACAGCTGTGATGTAGTTTCAGTTTTCATTTCCTCTATCCAGGACAATGAAGGGAACAAGGATAACAATGTAAGAGTGAGTGGGGTGGGGGGGAAGGAAACGTACTCTTTACATATGAATATTTACATCCTCAGCATAAATTTTATCACTAAGCAAAACAGATAAATTAAGTGTGAGCCTTGTTTCTTAAAATTCCATAAAATTCACATATATATAATCTTTTCATAAAAAGCAGAAAGTTTATTTTATGGGAGAAAGGAGGGATTTTCAATAATTTTTTATATATCTACATTCGAAGACCTCAGGTCTTCCTTTACTTTTCTCCAAATGGAGATCATCTTTATGTGTGGCATAAAATGGAGTCACTCATCACATGAACTGTCCACAAAATATTGCTCTAAATAAAACGTGTTCCATATAAATAGGAAGAAAAAACTTGGAAGGGAAAAGAGGGATAAGAACTTTCAGAAAAAGAAGAATGTCATCTATGGATGCATGTGAGAGACAACAGCTTACATTTTTGCAAAACTATCAAACTATATGATTTTATGTATATGGATATCTTTGGCATTTTAGTTTTAATGGCCACTAATACAGTATCTCTTTCTTTTAGATACTAAATTCCTGGTTGAATAATGTGTTAGTTACCAAAGACTAGAGTTAAGTTCACATTATTGTAACTTGGAATTTAAAAGTCAAAGACCCTGATTTTACATGCCACAGAGAAAGCATTTTCCAGGTAATTCCTTTCTTACATCTGTATATTGATGTTGGATTATTCTGACAAGGAGTTTGAAATCACTTAGTAAGTGTGAATTTCAATAAATGATGACATTTCTGTAGAAGTCTAAGAATAAAACAATCTATATTAGTTTATTTTCCTTGTTTATTATAATTACATTCATCATCATTATTATATTTATTATATCATTATATACATTATATAATTATATATAATATATGTTATAATATAATAACCTTATTATAATCAAAATTAGTTTATTATTTGAAGGTAGACTAGAGTCTTACTATAACTTGACATTCATGTTCACTAATAAAATGCAAGAAAAATACCTATGAAATGGGAGAGAATTCTGGGAGGAGGATGAAGTGGGTCAGAAAACTGCAAACTTTTCAGATTTCCTCAACAAAAAAGACCAAATTGTGCTTCAGGGAATAATAAAAAGAAGTATGAGTGGGGCAGAACAGTGTTCCTTCTGGGACTATCAGAGAAAATATGAAGAAAGATACTAAGCTGAAGTTTTGTCCCTGGGAAGAATAAATATCTTCAAGCTAGTTCCATTGAAACAAGAAAGTGAACCCAGGGGCAGAGAAGCTACTGTCTGTGGGTACTTATAAGATGGTGAATTTCTCAGTTTGGTTTTCCAGGCCAGAGGGGATAATGGAAGGAGAATACAAGGCCAAAGGCTATTCCTGATACTAAAGGATTAGAGGTACATACACCAACAATCTGATCTAAAAAAACAAACAAACAAAAACAAAACAACAACAACAACAACAACAAACAGGCAAAGGAAAAATAACACCACCACACAAAGTTATTCTGGAAATAGGGAAGAGTGAGTTTAATCTTCAGAAGAGGATAAGGAAGTAAGGATAAAAAACCTCTGCTATCCCAAAAAAGTAATATTGCATGATCCCCTTCCCAAAATGAATTCATAGAACTAGGGTTGTCACCAAAAATATCATGCCCAATGAAATTAAACATAATATCCAATTGGGGGGAAGAGAGAGAAGAATATTCAATGAATTGCCAGACTTTCAGGATTTTTTTCCAAAAAAGATTGATTATAATAGAAAATTTGATTTATAAGAGAAACATAACTAAATATCAAAGACTAATTCCAAGGGACTTAATAATCATACTAATCAATGATGTTTTTGACTATTTAAAATAACTGGATAGTATAAGGTTGGGATATTGCTGTGTGTGTAGGAAATGATGAGTTGATTGATTTAGGAAAAAAAATATGGAAAGACCTAAACTTAAGAAAGATGATGTTATCCACCTTCAAATAAACAGAGGACAAACAAACTAGAGTTATTGCCTCTACTTGGATACACGTGAATGTATATGTGCATATGTGGGTATGATTATAGATATCTATGCATATGTATTTGTATGTATGTCTATATATTTGCATAGACATATATTTGTATATATACACATATATTTATATACATATACACACACTATACACATGCATGCTTAATTATAGCTTTCTTGGGAGAGGTGACAGGGAGAGGGGAAGAAAAGGTAAAAATAGTAAATAAAAAGCATAAATAAAGAAAAGACAACCTACAAGGAAGCAAATAATAATAAAAAGATGGAAAACTCTAAACACAATGTACAATATTTATTATATAGTTCTCATAAAATGGAAATTTATTGTCTCATGTTGCTAATCCTCTCATGTTCTGCTGTGTACATGAAATTGTTATTTTTTTCTTTTTCTGAATTTGTTTTCCTTTTTTCTATGTGGTATCTATTTTAAATTTAAAAAGAAAAAAATGGCTGATAAAAGTACATTTGAAACTGTATTAAAATAAGATCTGTCTAGTTCTTTTCACAAATACAGCAGATTGTACAATCCATGACAGACCCAATTTACTTTCAATTCCATGCTTTTTCTTTCTGGTGAAAGAACAATAGATATTGATTTGGAACAATGCAGGACACTTCAATTCAGCCATGAAAATACTGAATCTTTTTTTTTGTTTGTTTGTTTTTGGGAGAGTTAGAGCTTGGAGGCAGTCTTTCTTTTAATGTATGCTGCATAAGTTAATGTGATATGACATACCCATACGATGAAGTGCCAACTTCAAGCTAAAATATATGCAAAATAAAGCTGTTTACAAGTCAAGAAATCTCTTTTCAATTCAAGTTCTCAAGCTGCAGGTTTCCTGAGAGATTTCTTGGCATACAGATTACTTCCACCTGTTCTTAGATGAGGTATAAATGTGAACAGTGGGAGGTTAGCTTTCTGATGCTAAACAGAAGGTATTTACTTTATAGCTTTATGAGGTTCGAACTAGCAGCATGACCAATTAAGGGATGAGTAACTTCAAATATTTATCTTTGCCAGTCTGGGATTCTTGTACCCAAATAATTATTTTGCATCAACTTTTGCTGCTTACTGTTTCACATACTCATGTTATATTTGGTAATGAGCATTTCCCAAAGTCAAAGATAGGTAGATAATTTACAAAGATAACCTGGAATTTCAAGAATAATTTCCCTGCTACTGAAGAAAAAAGATGTTAACTCAGTCTTAATTTAAGAAATCACTTGACTGCATTATTAAGTAAATTTCCTGGATATTTGTTGATTTTCACCTCACTTTCTGTAGTTGTGTATATCAAATTAATTTGTCATATATATATATATGTATATATATATATATATATATATATATATATATATATATAACCTTTCCCCTCTGAATAGTCAACTGACAGTCGGAAAGCAAAAAAAATAAAAAAAAATAAAATATTTTCTTAATTGTCTAATATAATTAAAATACTCTAGAATTGTTTCATTCAATTAAACCAGAGTCTGTCTTGGATCTACTATATATTAAGCACTGTATTAGATATCATAATATAAAACAAAAGGAAAAGTACTTCCTAATCACAAAGAGCTAGCTATTTATTAATCAATTTGGTGAATATAATATATACTGAATAAACTCAAAAACTTATATAACATAAAAAATTAATTTCAATAGGCAAGAAAGTTTAAACATTGAATAATATCAGAAAATGTTTTATAGAGAGAAAATGGTATTTCAGTTGTATTTTAAAGGAAATTAGAGATTAGTTTGAAAATAATTAATGGATTCCAGGCTTTGGATAAATCCTTTCTTTAGAGAAGGCTCACAAACTTATTGATAACTCCAACAGTAGCTCTACTTGACTTCTATTCCATAGAATATAATTCCATTCTGAGTATCCCACCCTTTTTCATATTCATATTTCAGCATTAACCTTCCTGGTTTAAATTATGATATTTTGAGGACAGATCCTCTCTTTTCCTCATTTGTATCTCCATAGCTTAATCTGTTTTTTGGCATATGATAGGTGCTTCATAAATGTTTATTTAACTTAAATTCAATAGAACTGGTATGGTATGTGTGAGAGATAGCATAGCAGTCTATCTTGTGCAGTGAATAGCCCAGCAATAATCTAAAGAAGTCCATGATATCTTGTAATTGTTAATCCCTTTTTGATTTTTTTTTTGTTTTTGTTTTTGTTCGATTACCTGGACAAACATTTGTCTTTTTACATGTTTCCTAAGCTCAAAAGTTTATAAACAAGAGGAAAGGTAGAAATTTGAAATAGCTAACAATATTCCTCACATAATAAAGAAACAAAATTTATAATTGTTATTGCTAAGTATAATTTGAATAGTTTTAGTTGGAGAAATTAAATGAATATAAATAGACATCTTAGCCTAAAAAAGCATTGGCCAGAAGTTATAGCCCAATTAGAAATAAAAAACTTGACTTAGGTGTATATGTTTGATTGCAAAGGAGCTTTTTGAAAAAAAAATACTCTTAATTTTCCACATAGAAACATTTCTAATAGATAATGCCAATGGGTTTAAAGTATAGAATTCAAAATACAATATCCTCAAGATGGGCATTTCTTTTGTTTTTCTTTTCTTTTTCTTTTTCTTTTTCTTTTTTTCTTTTTCTTTTTTTTTTTTGGAGAATACTATTTTCACTTTATTTTTTGTGGTTTTTCCCCCCTTTTGGTCTGTTTCTTCTTTCACAGCTATGACTAATTTGAAAATGTTGTACATGATTATACATATACAACCTATATCAAATTTCTATTTTAAGAAGAGAATGTATAGAGGGAGAGAATTTAGAACTCTAAATTTTGTAAAAATGAATGTTAAAAATTGTCTCCATATATAATTGGAAAAAATAAAAAAAACTTTAAACTCACAAATTAGAGTTAGTTGTAATACTAAAACTTCTTGAAGAAATGTTTGTGGGTCCTCCTCAATTTTGCCTTCTTTCTAAGACTCTCCTCAGTTTATCCTGATTATATCTTACTTACACAGAATTGTTTTCATGTTATCTTCAATATCAGATTGCAAAATCCCTGAGAATAGGAACTCACTCCCACCCAATGTTTTCTTTGTACCCCCAGGACATAACGCAGTATCTGGCACTTCGTGTGTTATAAATGCTGGTTAACTTTTCTTGAGTTAGATAATCCCTAACAAAAAGTTCCCAAATAAGTTGTTGACTAAGTCAGGACATTTTTTAACTTTCTCCAAAAGACACAAATCTCAATGTAACTAATAGCAGATCATGTGAATTTGTGATTTATAATACATGATAAATTCAGATAGAAAAATGATGATTCTCTTTTTTTAATTAAAGTTTTTTATTTGCGGAACATATGAGTGATTTTTCTACATTGACCTTTGCAAAATTTTTTTTGTTCCAAATTTTTCCCCTCCTTCCCCCTACCTCCACCCCTATATGACAGGTAGTCTAAACGTGTTAAATATGTTAAATTATATGACAAATCCAATATATGTATATATATATCTATACAGTTATCTTATTGCACAAGAAAAATCAGATCTAGAAAGAGAGAGGAAAAAAAAAAGAAAACCTAAGAAGGAAAACAAAATGCAAGCAAATATTCACATAAAGCGTTAAAATGCTGTGTTGTGGTCCACACTCAGTTCCCATAGGCCTCTCTCTGGATTTATATGACTATCTTCATTGCTGAACAATAGGACCTGATTTGAATCACCTCATTGTTGAAGAGAACCATGTCCATTTCCATGCTATACCACTTGGTGTATGTTTAGTATTGATATTGCTTCATTATCTATGGTGCCTTTTAGTAAGATATAGTTTCATTACTTGTCTCTTTTAATTAGATCTATCTTTGCTTTAACTTGATCTGAGATCAGGATTGCTACCCCGTTTTTTTTTTTTTTTTTCTTCACCTGAAACATAATAGATTCTGCTCCAGCCTTTTACCTTCACCCTGTATGCATCTCTATGCTTTAGATGTGTTTCTTGTAAACAACAAAGCATAACAGATTCTGCTCCAGCCCTTTACCTTCACTCTGTATGTATCATTGTGCTTTAAATGTATTTCTTGTAAACAGCATATTGTTGGATTTTGGCTTTTAATCCAGTCTGCTATCTGCTTCTCCTTTATGGGAGAGTTCATTCCATTCACATTCACAGTTAAAATAACTAATTCTGTATTTCCTGCCATCTTATTTACCTTCAGTTGTGCTTTTCTCTTTCTTATCCCCTTTCCCTCCTCCCTACTATTTTGCTTTTGATAACCATTTTCCTCAAACAATCCTTCCCCTTTAAAGCCCCACCCTCTTTTTTACACCTTTCCCCTAATTCTTCTGTTTTCTCTTCTATTAGTCTTTTCCTTTCTTTCCCTCCTATTTCCTCATAAGGTAGGACAAGTTTCTTTGTGATACCAAATACGACTATTATTCTCTCAGAGCCAAATCTGATGAGAGTAAGATTCACACAATGCTTATTTCCCTCCCTTCTTTCTTTCAATTATAATAACTTTTCTTTGCCTCTACATGTGATGTAATTTCCCTTATTTACCTCCTTTTTCCTCTTCTTCCAGTGTTATCCCTTTTCTACCTCTAATTTCTTTTGCTAGATGAGCATTTCTTAGAATAACATGGAACAAGATAGTCATTACTGAAACACTTGCAGAAAAAATACTTTTCAACTAGTAAAAATGTTTTAAAATATTATTTTGTAGGGGAATATTATGCTAAACTCAACTGTTGATAGGAAAAAGAAAATCATCTGGGAAAATCTTAAAAGTAGTAAATCATTTATTCTGTAGACTTATAGTTTTGTATCACTACCACTACCACCCTACTTTCACCCTTCCATGTAACTGATGTTTTCTTTGAGAAACTGAAGCAAGTATTTGTAATTATAATTTGCACATTACCATTGTCCTCCCTTCAATCTTCTGTTTTGATATTGAAAAACTCTCCCAGTGAAGAAGTGGCCTGAAACAAAGAAAGTGAAAGACTGAAAATTCAACCACCCACTCTTCATTTTACAATGTATTTATTATTGTCTTATTAATCATCAGAAGTCACTTTGGAGATTATAAGAGGAAGACAGCGATTAAGGTAGCAAGTATTGTTATATCTTCCTTCCCTGATGACCGCTTTTTGACTTTTTCCGAATCTATTCATTTCCTTTCTTTCTAAAGCTGCTTTTTCTTAGCTTTTTTAATCTGTCTTTTGCCAGCAGTATCAGAGGGAACTGGTGGAACTGATAAACAAATAAGAGAACTCAGTGCCCCTGATATTAAAATCTTGCAGGTATTTCTATTTGTACCCATGGCAGGTGACTAAACCCAATTTATTCTTTTTCTATTCTTCACCTTTTAGTTAAGCCATTTAGAGAAATGACAGTGGAATAATATACACATTTCCCAGTTTTCAAGCCAAACATCAGTTTCTGACATTTGGCAATTTTTCCCCTAATCACTGCTTTCAAACAGTTATTCATATAAGAATCAGCCTGATTTCATTTCAGCTTTTCATCTAACATAACTAAATATAAGGCATCTGTGATTAACTGTTCTCTTTTTAATATAATATTTGCATAATTGTACATAATTGTACAATTAAGGCCTAGGCTTTAGAGAAGATATCATATGTCCTGTGTGGTTTCAACATACCTGAAAGCTTAATGATGGTGCATCAGGTCATGCATAATGGAAGGGATCTTCCTCTTACCTCTGAATTTTTTGTTGCAAATTTCTGTCAAATTTCTACAAAGTAACAAAGCAATCTTAATTTTGTGAATTGAACTTACTCTATATACAAAAAGTTTATATTGTCTGCTTCTCGCTTTCTGACTTTTGAAGAAGGGATAAACAAATAACAATTTTGAATCTCCAGGTAGGGAAGGAACATTTGGTTCTCTGCCCTCACCAGGTCCATGATCATAAACTGCCACCTCAGTTTTTTGTCCTATTTATTCTTTCCTGATTTTATTTGAACAACTATCTTCAGGGGAGAGCATCCCTACTCTTTCTCACCATAACTGTTACCCATTGGTTTTTGTTCTGATTTCTGGAGTCAAGCAGAATAAATCTACTCCACATTTCATATCATGGACATTTCAATACATAAATAAAACCTTCATTCTGTATAGAATTGTTCTACACAGTGCAAAAATTCCATGATCTTCTGGGTTGTTGAATCCTTGATAACTCAATACTTCAAATTAAGTAAAATCAACAAGTTTTTCTTATTTTAATTTTACATGAAATGATATCTAGTCACTGTAGTCTGTTCAGATATAGTGGCTTTTTTGAACCTAAGCATAAGACAGGACAAGTATTCCTATTAAATTGTATCTAATTAGACTTTGCCATCATTCCAAACTTTTGAGGTATTTTGATATTGACCATGTTACCTAGTATAACCTAATATATACTTTGTCTTTCCATGTCTGTGTTACCTTTAAATTTGGTAATAAATTAATTTACTTCCATATGATTGAGTTCTGTGGCCCAACACTGGTATCCTACTTCTAGTTTAACATTGATCCATTACTCTCTAATATTTGCAATAAGTCATTAAGACAATTCTAAATCCGTTTACTTGTATCAATCCAGGCAAACATTTCCATTTCATCATAAAGATTTTGCAAGAATCTTTGTAAAAAGTTTTTCAAGAGTACAGGAATACTGTTATACACTGAATTTGAATAAATTAATATGATAGTTAACTGAATAAATATTTTATATAGAAAATATAACATAATATATATATACGTATATAAACATATTATATAGGTATCATAATGACATGTAAATACAATTGAAGACAAGTTAGAAGAGAGCAATAAATTTGAAAGAAATTATTAAAAACTTCATGTAGAAGCTACAATTCTTCCAGAGATTTGAGAGAGACTAGGAAATAGAAATGTAGATTAAGAAAATTCCAGAAAACAATGAAAATACAACATTTTCAACTATGATTAACATAGTATTTGGTGTTCTTACTCCCTCTCCCATTGAATTGCTGCCTAGCAATTTTTTTTTTACCTGCTAAGTATATTATTTTTGTAATCCGAATAGAGGCTTATATATTTGTGCCTTTTAAAATTCATCTTATTTAATTTGCCCTAATTTTATAGATTGTTTAGATCTTGATGAACCTTAACTCTTATTTGTTCATTTGTTGACTCTCTCTTCTAATTATCTCTCTTCTATTATCCACAAATATAAACCCAACAGTTTCATTTTGATTAAAGCCTTTGAAAAAGATGAAAAAAGCACACTGTCAAACATATATCCCCAAGGCACTCTATAGCAGATTTTTTTTCTAGTAATTCTTTGATACTTTGTTTTGATTCTGGATCATTTAATCCACTCGAAGTCACATAATTGCAACATCATGGATTTCATTTCTCTTATATTTTATACTATAATAATTCTAGAAATTATATATATGCATATATATAATATTTATTTATTTTTAATATTATTTTCTTTTGAGTTTTAAATTTCAAATGGTCTCCCTCCCACAATACCCTATCCCTGTGACTGAGAAGGCAAAAAAAAATATATTATTCATACATGTGAAATCATGCAAAAATATTTCCATAATGTTGTAAAAGCAAGAAAAGTTACAATGAAAAAATATACTTTCATTTGCACTCAGAATACATAAATTCCCTTTCTCAAGATGCATATATTTTTTTCATCATTAGTTCTTTGGAATGGTTTTGGATCATTGTATTGATCAGAGTAAAATCTTTCGCATTTGATCATCATTACAGCATTGTTTTTACTGTATAAAATAATATATAAATGCTTCTCATTTCACTTTACATCAGTTCATATAATTCTCATGGTGTTTTCTCCCTTAAAGCCTTTCCATCTTTGTCATTTTAAAAGTTTTTTTTTTTTTTGTAAGAGAACATTGTCATGTAGCCAGAAGAACATCAGAGACATATTACTAGCTCAAGAAAGTACACATATTAGTAAAAGAAATGATATTCATAAGTATCCATCTTTTCTTCTTTATAACCCTTTTAACTTAATATAATCAAAATTATCTATTTTGTGATCAATAATGATCTCTAATTCTTCTTTGGTCTCAAATTCCTTCCTCTTCCACAGAAATGAGAGATAATTCTATTTGTTTATAATATCATTCTTTATGTCTAGATCAAGAATCCACTTCTACTTTCTATGTGTTTTTTACAAATGATCTCATTCAGGTGGTGATTGATGGAATTTTTTCTATTTCTACCTTCCCCTCAGGTTCTATCCCTACATGACAATGTTCTTGGATTATTTGTTGCATTATTGTATCAAGGTTCTTTATTTTGGTCACAACTTGCAGGTAGACCTATTATTCTTATGTTTTCTCTTCTTGATCTGTTCTGCAAATTTGCTGTTTTTCTTATAAGATGTTTCACATTCTGTTCTCTTTTCTCATTCTTTATAATCTGTTTAGTTATTTCTTGATCGCTCATAACTTCACTGGATTCTCCTAGCCCAATTCTAATTTTCAAAGAATTATTTTCATCTGTGAGAATCTGTATCTCCTTTTTTAGTTGGTTGGTTTTTTCCTACAATCTTGTTTTTCTTGAATATTTTTGGTTTGTTTTTCCTCAATGTCTCTCATTTGATTTTTAAATTCTTTTTTGAAATCTTTTATAAATTATTCCTGGGCAGAGAGCTATTTCACGTTACTCTTTGGAGAAGAAGAAGCTTTTTTTTAATTTTAGTGTCCTCCTCTGAAGATGAATACCTGTCTTCCCTGTTCCCATAGTAAGTTCTTTCTTTGCTAATATATTTTTTTTCAAATAAGAGGCATTAGTGTAAGCACCTCTAATCATAGGGTGGAAGGATGGTGCCTCTAGCTTTACTTCAGCTCTCCCCTTTGACCTAGAACCCCAAATCAAGATCTCCTCCCTCCTACAAGGGCCTGCAGCGAGGAGCAGTGCTGTCCCACTATTCTTTGTTCACCAGGTGTGATGGTTTCTTCTTGCCCAGGGCCAAGTTTGCAGGATAGCCTGGTATTTTTAATCACCCAGGGTTTCCTCATTCTTCCCCAACTTAGACCCTCAATTCCTCACATTGTCCAGGAGGTGAAAGTTTCTGTGGTTCCAGCTGAGTCTAGAAACAAACCTAGCTTGCTCCAGGGCTCCTCAGTTGATATTCTGGAGATAGTTTAGAGTTGTTTGTACTTCACGTCCCAGACCTGGGGTATTTTTAAGGATCTTCTTACATTGTATCAGGAGGACAACTGTTTTGCCCCAAGTCTTCTTGATTTTTTCCCCAGTCTGTGTTCACTGTGAGGCACAAATCTGTTTGTTGGGGAAATCTGGAGAGCTTGAGATTTACTAACCTACTCCACCATCTTCCTAGAATTCCCCCTCACCTTTGTTATTTTTATAGCACAACAAATAGTATTCCATCACAATCATAAGTCACAACTTGTTCTTTAATTCTCCAAATGATGAATATTCTCTTTTATTTTCAATTCTTTGCCACAACAAAAAGAAACTTAAGAAAATAATTTTGTATTCATAGGTACTTTTCATTTTTCTTTTAAATCGTTGGAGTATAGATTTAGTAATGGTAGTGCTGAGTGAAACTATGTACACAGTTTTATAAGCTGTAGGGAATAGTTCCAAAAACTGTTCTCCAAAATGATTGAACTAGTTCACAACTCCACCAACAGTTTATTACCATATATATTTTCCCTAATTACCTATAGCATTTTTCATTTCTGATGTGTATGAAGTACTACCTCAGAGTTATTTTAATTTGCATTTATCAAATTAATAGTGATTTAGAACATTTTATGAAACTCTAGATAGCTTGATTTCTTTTTTTTTTTAAATTGCCTGTTCATGTCCTTTAATCTACTTTCCCTTTTATTGCATACTTCCTCATATTTTTTTTCTCTTTTCCTACAATTTCCTTCTTATGTAAGATAGCTTTCTATAATCAAGAATAGTATGAATGAGTGGTAACAGTTTGAGAACAGAGAGGGGTGCTTCTGTTTGCTCAAAGAATAACCAGGACACTTGTCTCAGGGCCAAGAGAGATAAGAATACTGACATAACCAAATTTGTCTTTAAAGAAACAGAAATCACAAAAGTGTTCATGGCCACAGGGGAATATGGGGTTTGATCAAGGTTCAGTTGAAAGAAGACTACTTGTGGAAGCTCTCAGAATAGACCACAAGAAAGAAGAACATTGATAATACTTCTTAGGTTGTGCTACCTTGGAAAAACTAAAAATTTTCAATCTTCCCAAGAACTAAGTATGAAAACAGCAAAATGTAACTGAATGCTTGGCCCAGAATACCATATTACAGACACCAACAGACCTGGAATTACAGCCAAGAATCAATCACTCAGTGAAACAGCATCATCTCTCAGGGGAGAAGATGGATCTTTAAAGAATCTGAAGACTTTCAATCATTTCTATTGAAAAGACCATAACTAAATAGAAAATTTGATGTACAAACACAGGATTCAAGAGAAATATAGAAAGGTAAATAGGAACGAAAAAATATCCTTTAAAGATTAAATTATTTACATTCCTATATGAGAGAATGATACCTATAACTCTTGGGAACTGTAACTTTTATTAAGGCAGGTTTGGATAGAGATTGACTGTGATGTGATGATAATAAAGAAAAAGACATTAAGGAGTGAGTAAAGGATTATTCTGGGAGAAGATGAAAAAGGAGGCAAAATGGAATAAATAAGATCATAAGAAGACATATAAAAAAACCTATTACAATAAAAGAAAAGAAGGGAGTTGGAGGAACATTGTGTAATGCTTAATCTCATAAATTTTGGCTCAGAGAGTGAATAATATATTTATTCAGTTGAGTATAGAAATTTATCTCACTCTGTAGGAAAGAAGGAGGAGAAATGAGGAAAGAAAAGGGAGAGGCTGGATAGAAGGGAGGACAGAAATCCTAGAAGATAGTGTTAAAAGAAGAGAAGGCAAAAGAAGAGAAGGAGATAAAAGAAGGGGATATAAGGGAGATCAAGGTGAGGGTAGTATTAGTCAGAAACAAAATACTACTAAGGAGGGACAGGTTAGAAGGAGAAAAAAAAGTATATAAGAAGAGAAATGTACAGCTGGTAATCAACTATAAATGTGAATGGAATGAACTCATAAAACAGAAGTGAAGAGCAGAGTTGAATAAAAACTAAATATCACATCTGAAACAGAGATGTTTACATACAGAGTAACATACAGAGATACATACAGAGTAAAGGTAAAAGGCTGGAGCAGAATTTATTGTGCTTCAGCTAAAGCAAAAAAGAAAAAAGAAAACAGGGTTAAGAATTCTGATCTCAGACAAAGCAAAAGTAAAAATAGATCTAATTAAAAGAGATAAGGAAGGAAACAAGATCTTATTATGGGGTACCATAGACAATGCTATGGTATTGATACCAAACATATATACCAAGTGATACAGAATCCACATTATAGAGAAGTTACCAGTTACAGGAAAAAAAAATTATACTTGTGGGGAATCACAACTTCCTCCACTAAGAATTAGATAAATCTAGCTCAAAATAAGAAACAAATTAAGGAGGTTAATAGAATCTTAGAAAATTTAAATATGATACACTTCTAAAGATAACTGAAAAGGAATAGAAAGGAATATATATTTTTCTCAGCAGTACCTGGCACTTATGTAAAAATCTTACCATGTATTGAAGCACAAAAACCTCACAATCAAATGCAGGAAGGCAGGAATACTAAATGCATCCTTTTCAGATCATGATGCAATAAAAATTATATTCAATAAAAACCCAGGAAGAGGTAGACCAAAAACTAATTGGGAATAAAATAATCTAATTCTAAAGAATGAGTGGGTCAAGTAATAAATCATAAAAACAATCAATAATTTCATCAAAGAGAATAAAAATAATTATAAAAGATATCAAAATTTACAGATGCAGCAAAAGCAGTTGTAAGGGGAATTTTATACCTCTAAATAATCATATGAATAAAATAGAGGAGGAGATTGATGAATTTGGCATAAAACTAAAAAAGCTAGGAAAAGTCCAAATTGAAACCCCCCAACTAAATACCAAATTAAAAATTCTGATAATAAAAGAAAAGATTAATGAAACTGAAAGTTAAGAAAATTATATTATATTTTGCCTATTTGCATGCCAAGAAATCTGACAATCTAATTGAAATGGATTAACATTTTCAAAAAAATATAAATTGCTTAGGTTAAAAGAAGAGGTAATAAGTCACTTAAATAAACCCATTTTAGAAAAAAAAAAATTCAACAAGCTATCAATGAAGTTCCAAAGGAAAAAAATCTTCAGGATCAGGCTGATTTACAAGTGAATTCTACCAAACATTTAAAGAACAATTAATTTCAATACTATGCAAATTGGAAAAATAGGCAAAGAAGGGGCCTTGCCAAATTCTTTCTATGACATATGCTGATACTGAAAGCAAGAAAAACCAAAACAGAGAAAGAAAATTATAGACCAATCTCCCTACTGAATATTGATGCAAAAAATAAGAAATTACAACAAATTATCAGCAGGATAATATATTATGGCCTAGTGGATTTATGCCAGGAATGCAGAGCTAATTCAATGTAAGCAAAATTATTGGCATACCTAACCATATTAATAATAAAATTAACAATTTATATAATATCAATTCATGTAAAAAAAACGCATTCCTATTTAGAACATTAGAGGGCATAGGAACAAATGGAGATTTTTTTAAAATGACAGGCAACATCTGTCTAAAACCATCACCAAGTTTTATTTGTAAGGGGGACAAATATTGTCTTTAGCAATAAGGGGAAAAAAAGAAATGAAAGGAATTAGAATTTTTAGCGAGGAAATTAAACTATCGCTCTTTGAAGATAGTATGATGGAATACTCAGAAAATTCTAAAACAATCAACAAAAATCCACTTAAAGCAACAGCTTTAGCAAAGTTGCAGGATATAAAATAAAACCACACAAACAATCAGTATTTCTATATACTACTATCAAAACCAGCAGCAAGAGATAGAAATATTCCATTTAAAATAACTGTAGAAAAAAATCAATATTTGAGTGGCTACCTTTACAGGAACCCAGGAATCACATGAACACTATTACAAAACACTTTTCATGCCAATAAAGTCAGATTTAAACAATTGGAAAATATCAATTACTCATTGGCAGGTCAAGTGTAATATGATAGAAATGACAATTCTACCTAAGTTATTCTGTGTCAAAGCAAGAAAACTGCCAAAAATTTATTTTAAACAGCTAGAAAAAATTATCAAAAATAATCTGGAAAAAATGATCAAGAATATAAAGGGAATTAATGGGAAAGAATGCAAAGAATAATGGCCTAGCAGTACCAGACATAAAACTCATATTATAAAGCAGTAGTTTAAGGCTAAAGAGAAATATAAAAAGATAAACATGAAAGAGAAATCATAAGACATTCAATAATGTCAGATACTTTATATTCCTTTGTGGGAGATGATATTTGGCACCAATAATAATATTATTTTAAGGGCATTTAAAGGAATATATGTATATAGATAGAGGACGTGTGATTGAGTCAATTATAATGGGAATATTTCCAAAGATTAAAATTAAAAAAAAGTGAGAGTGAGGGATACACTGGAAGAAGAGGAAATGATTGGACAACTGGTGAACATTATCTCACGAGAGAAGGGGAAAAAAGGAAAAAGTTTTATAGTGGAGCAGGGGATGAAAGGTTGTGGCAATGTTTCAACATTATTCTTATCAGAATTAGCTCAAAAAGGGAAAAACCCTCAGTTGGTTATACAAACCTTCATTGTTCTACAGGGAATTAGGTGCTGAAAGGGATAAAAGAAGTAGAGGGAAAAGATAGAAAAGAGGTCGGATTAAGGGGAGGAAGTTGTCAGAAACAATAAAAAGCTTTTGAAAGGAACACAATTAAAAGATAGAATAAAGGAAAAAAAATAGGGAGAAGTAGAGTAGAGGGGACTACATGATAATCATAATCACATGTGAATGGGAACAACTCCCTCATAAAATGAAAGGGAATAAAAGAATGGATTAAAAGCCAGAATCAAAGCATACTTTGTTTATAAGAAACACACTTGAAATAGAAAGACACAGAGTAAACCTTAGGAGCTGGAAAAAATCTATATAGCTGAAATTAAAACATGCACACACACAAACATAAACTCACATGCAAGCAAGCAAGATTAGGAATTATGATCTCAGAAAAAAGTGAAAGCAAAAGTAGAAGTATTTTAGAGAGATAAATAGGAAAGCTACATAGTGAGTGATATGTACCATCCACATTCTTTTTTGAAATTTTACTTTTACTAGTATTTTATTTGCTTCAGTTACACATATACATGGTTTTCAGCATTCATTTTTATGTTTCAATTACATGTAAAGATTGTTTTCAACGTTCATTTTTGTAAGATTTTGAGTCCCCAACTTTTTTTCTCCCTCTATTCTTTATTTCCCTACTCCCTAAGTTAGCAAGCAACATGAAAAAAGTTATATGTGTACATTAATTTTTAACATACTTCCATTTAAACCATGCTGGGAAAGAAAAATCAGAACAAAAGAGAAAAAAATAGAAAAAAATAGTCAAAGAATATGAACATACAATTTTCAAATGAAGAAATAAAAGTCATTTATACTCATATAAACATGCTCTAAATAATGCAAATTAAAACAATTCTGAGTCGTCATCTCATACCTTTCAGATTGTCCAAGAGGACAGGAAAAATATAATGATGAATTTTGGAGGGCATGTGGGAAAACTGGGAATGCTAAGGCATTGTTAATAGAATTGTGAAATAAGTAGATGTCCATAAACTGAAGAATGGCTGAGTAAGTTATGGCATATGAATGTAATGGAATATTATTGTTCTATAAAAATGAACAGGCTGATTTTTGAGGAGCCTGGAAAAATTTACATGAACTGATGCTTAATAATTGTTAAATTACTATTTCACTAAATCAATAGCTAAATAGTGATATAGAGCATTTTTCATATGACCTTAGATGACATCAATTTCTTCATCTTAATATTGCTTGTTCATAATCTTTGACCAGTTACCAATTTGGAAATGTTTTGTATCTTATACATTTGAGTCAATTCTCCATATACCTTAGAAATGAGGGCTTTATCAGAAATGCTGGCTGTAAAATTATTTCCCAGATTTCTTCTCTTCTAATCTTGGCTTCATTGGGTTTCTTTGCGCAAAATCTTTTTAATTTAATGTAATCAAAATTATCCATTTTGCTTAATATAATGTCCTCTACTTCTTATTTGCCCATAAATTCCTCTCTTCTTCACAGATCTGAGAGGTAAATTATTCCTTGCTCTTCTACCTTTCTTATAACATCACCATTTATTCATAATCACATAATCATTTAGATCTTATCTTGGTATAGGGTGTGAAATGTTCGTCAATGGCTAGTTTCTGCCATACTGTATTCCAGTTTTCCCTGAAATTTTTGTCAAATAGTGAGTTCATTTCCTGAAGCTAGAGGCTGTGAGTTTATTAAACAGTACATTGCTATAGGCATTGACTACTGTGTCTTGTGTACCAAAACTATTCTACTTTCTATTACTCTGTCTCTTAACCAGTAACAAATGGTTTTAATTACTGTCTTTTTATAAGACACTTTAATTCCTTTGTATTTTTTCCTCATTAATTCCCCTGATATTCTTAATCTTTTCTTTTACCAGATGAATTTTGTAACTATTTTTTTTCTAGTTGTATAAAGTAATTGTTTGGTAGTTTAACTGGTATAGCATTGAACATGTAGATGAATTTAGGTAGAATTATAATTGTTTTTACATTATTAGCTTGGCCCACTATGAACAATTAATATTTTTTAATTGTTTAGATTTGACTTTATTTGTGTGAAAATTATTTTGTAATAGTGTTCATATAGTTCCTGGATTTGTATTGGAAGACAGACTACCACATATTTTATATTTTCTGCAGTTATTTTAATTGGGATGTCTCTTTCCTTTATTGCTGGGCTATGTTGGTAACATATACAAAGGCTGACAATTTTATTTGGGTGATCATCAAGAGTATTAAAAGAAATGTTAAATGTTAACAGGAGTTACAGGAAGAAATAGTAAAACTACACTCATGGGAGAACTCAATATTTTGTTCTCAGAACTAGATATATCTTATCATAAAATAAATAAACTTAAAATTAACAAGATGAATAGAACTTTAGAAATATTCAATATGAGAGACCTCTGGAGAAAATCGAAGTAGAATTAAAGGGTATATGCTTTTTTCTAAGCTTTAAATGGAATTTTCATGAAAACTGACCATATATTAGAACACAGAAACCTCACGAGCAATTAAAGAAAAGCAAAAATATTAAATCTATACTTTTTCAGCTCATCATGCAATACAACTTTCATTCAATAAAGTTCCATGAAAAGATAGGGTAAAATTAATTGGAAACAGTCATCTAACTCTAAAGAATGATTGAATCAAAGAAGAAGAAATCATAGAAGTAATGAATAATTTCATTTAAAATGGTAACAATGAGAAAATATATTAAAACTTTTTGGACACAGCCAAAGCACTAATTACAGGAAATTTTATATCTTTAAAAGGTTACAACTCTTTTTTTTTAAAACAATATTTATTTAAAACTAAATTCAAAATAAGAAAAAAAGAAAAAAGAAAGACAAAAGGAAAACTTTTTATTTTTAAAGCAAAATAAAACATTGTCAAGTACCTAGCAGAATAGCAGGGAGGATTCAAAATATATAACAATAAATTTCCATTTCAAGAAAACACATATAATAGGAGGGATTATATTCATGAATGCCTATCTTTTCTTTGCTTCCTTGTAGTTTTGTTCTCTGCTTTGTTCTTTTATTCTTTTCCCCCAATTCATTCCCTCCCCCTTAATTGCCTAATTAGGCTACAGGTATATGTGTAGGTGTGAGAGGGTATAGTCACATACACATATTTATATACACATATACATATAGCTACATGCTTAAAGGCACAAATTGGCACACACATACACATTCACATATAAGTAGACATGCATCTAAAACAATTTCAATATGGCTGACAGATTGTGTATATTTCTCTCTTGATTGAATCTTTAAGTTTGACTTTTGACTTTTTTTGGGGGTGGAGCCCACATGAACTCTCAGGGATGGAACTTAGATGGACTTTCCAGTGTGGAGCTACAATGGCAGAGCAAAGCCAAGAAGCTGCTGGAGCTCTCCCAGTCTCCCTAAAAAATTCTTTGACACCAAGCTTCTGAACAGTGTCTGATGGAATTAAGACACTCTCCAACTTCAGATAGACTGAAAAAACTTCAAGAAATATCAGTCTCAGTGAAGTAAAAATGGTGTTCAACCCAACTCAAATAGACTCTGGTAAAAGTCTGGAAAGCTGGTGAGAAGGTCTTAACAATAGCAAATCAGCATTTAAGACTTCAGTCCTGGTTCAGTAAAGATGCAAAAAAGTGGGGCTTCTTCCAGTCCCACCTCAGAAAACAAACTCTGGGAAACCAGGATGTTTCCTGAAAATAGGAAGCAAAATTACCCCCTGCAAACACAAGGGGCACCTGTGCTCAAAGTCAAGGCTTTGGAAGGGAAGCTTGGCACAGTGCCCCCCTTAACTCAGGAACAGAGCTTGAGCATAAAAGTAAAAAAAGAGGAAATAACAAAAAAAAATGAGCAAGAAACAGAAAAGAACTTTGATCATAGAAAGCTATTATGGTGACAGGGCAGACCAAAACATCAACTCTGATGAGGACAAAATATCCACAGAAGAAATCTCAAAGAGTGATATGAATTGGTCCTAAGCCCAAAGGAACTTCTTGAAAGTGCTTGCAAAAGACTTTAAAAGGCAAATAAGAGAGATAGAAGAAAAAAATGGAAAAGTAAATGAGAGATTTACATGAGAAAGTAAATAGCATGGAAGAGGAAGGAAAAAAATTCTGATGAAAACAACTCCTTAAAAAGCAGAATTAATCAAATAAAAAAAATAAATGGAAAAAATAATCATTACAAATCATAACCTACAGCAAGCATTATGTGTAATGAAGAGAAGGTGGATGTATTCTCAATAAGATCCCGGGTGAAAAAAGGATGCCCATTATCACCATTTAAAAAAATTATTAAAGCTTTTTATTTACAAAACATATGCATGAGTAATTTTTCAACACTGACCGTTGCAAAATTTTTTGTTCCAAATTTTTCTCTTCTTCCCCCCATCCCTTCTCCTAGATAGCAGGTAGTCCAATACAATCTAAATATGTTAAATATATATTAAATCCAATATATGATTGCATAATTATACAGTTATCTTGCTGCACAAGAAAAGTCAGATCAAAAAGAAAAAAAAAACTGAGAAAGAAAAAAACTGCAAGCAAACATCAACAGAAAGAGTGAAAATGCTACGTTATGGTCCACACTCAATTCCCGCAGTTCTCTCTCTGGGTCTATGTGGCTCTCTGGATCACTGAGCAATTGGAACTGGTTTGAATTATTTCATTGTTGGAGAGAGCCATGCCCATCAGCAGTGATTATCATATAGTCTTGTTGTTGCCATGTACAATAATCTCCTGGTTCTGTTCATTTCACATAGCATCAGTTCATGTAATTCTCTCCAGGCTTCTCTGAAATCATCCTGCTGATTGTTTCTTTTAGAACAATAATATTCCATAACATTCATATATTATAACTTTTTCATTCATTCTCCAATTCATGGGCATCCATTCACTTTCCAGTTTCTAGGCACTACAACAAAGGCTGCCACAAACATTTTTTAACATGTGGGTCCCTTTCCTTCTTTTAAGATCTCTTTGGGATATAAGCCCAGTAGAAATACTGCTGGGTCAAAGGATATGCACAGTTTGATAACTTTTTGAGCTTAATTCCAAATTGCTCTCCAGAATGGTTGGATCCATTCACAATTCCACCAACAATGTATCAGTGTCCCAGTTTTTCCACATCTCATCCAGTGTTTGTCATTATATTTTCTTGTCATCTTAGCCAATTTGACAGGTATTACCAGTATTATTCAGCATTGTACTAGAAATGTTGGCTTTATCATTAAGAAATGAAAAGTATTAGAACAGTCAATTAGTGAACAAAACTATCACTCTTTGCAGATGATATGTTGATATCCTTAAAGAATCCTTCAAAATCATCTGAAAGCCTAGTGGAAAAAATTCATAGTTTAGCAAAGTTGCAGGATATATAATAATCCCACAGAAGGCACAAACATTTCTATATATTACTGATAAGCCCTTCAGCAAGAGATACAAAAAGAAATTCCACTTAAAATTACTGAACAAAAATAAAATACTTGGATGTCTACCTGCCAAGACAAACTTAAGAACAAGATGAACAAAATTACAAAATACTTCTCATAGAAATGAAGTCAGATCTAAACAATTGGGAAAATATCAACTGTTCATGGTTAGGTCTAGCTAAAATAATAAAAATGAAAATTCTGCCTAAATTTGTCTTGCTTGTTCAATTCCATAGCAATCAAACTACCAAACATTATTTTATAGAACTAGAAAAAAATAACAAAATTCATAAGGAAGAAAAAAAGATCAAGAACATCAGTGGAATTAATGGAATTATTGGAAAAAATACAAAGAATGTTGGCATAGCAGTGCCAGACCTAAAACTATATTATAAATTAGCAGTCATCAATACTATTTGTTACAGGCTAAGAAACAGAGTAGCCAATCAGTGGAATAGGTTAGATACACATGACACAATTATGAAGATCTATAGCAATCTGGTATTTGATAAATCCTCAAACTCTAGCTTCTGGAAAAATAACTCAATATTTGACAAAATTTGCCAGGAAAAGTGGCAAATAATGTCATAAATTCAGCACAGACCTACATCTCACACCCCATACCAAATAAGGTCAAAAGGGATACATGATTTGGATATGGACTATACCATAAGCAAATTAGAAGTAAAAGGGATAATTTACCTTTTAGATCTTTGGAGAAGGGAGGAATTCATGACCAAAGAAGAACTAGAAATATTATGAAAAGTAATTTGAACAATCTGATTGCATTAAATTAAAAACAAAAACAATAGACAAGATTAAAAGATAAATAAAAAGCTGGGAAAAATTTCAACATCCAGTATATCTGATAAAGATCTCATTTCTTAAATAAAGAACTGTGTTACCTTTGTATGAACACAGTCATTCTCCAATTGATAAATGGTCAAAGGATATGAACAGAATTTTTAAATGAAGAATTAAAGTCATTTATAGTTATATGGAAAATGCCCTAAATCACTACTGATTAGAGAAATGCAAATTAAAATAACTCTGAGGTACCACCTCACACTTTCTCAGATTGTCTAAAATGACAGGGAAAGATAATGAAATATTGAAGGTTATGTGGGAAAACTATAATACTAATGCATTGTTGGTGGAGTTATGAAGTACTCCACTAATTTTGGAGAGAAATCTGGAACTATGTCAAAAGAGCTATAAAACTGTTCATACCCTTTGACCCAGCAGTGTCATTACTGGTCTGTATACTGAGGAAATTGTAAAGAATAGAAAAGAACTCACATGTGCAAAAATATTCATAGCAACTCTTTTTGTGGTAGCAAAGAATTGGAAAATGAGTAGATGCCCAACAATTTGGGAGTGGCTGAACAAGTGTGGTCCATGAAGTAATAGAATATTATTGTTCTATACAAATGATCAATAAACTGATTGTAGAAATCCTGGAAAGATTTACATGAACTGATGCTGAGCAAAACAAGAAGAATTAGGAATATATTGTACACAATAACAAGAAGAATGTATGATGAACAAATATGGAACACTTGGTTCTTGTCAGTAGTTCAGTGGCCTAAAGGAATTCCAATAGACTTTGAACAGAAAATGCCATCTGCATACAGAGAAAGAACTAAGAAGACTGAATGTAAATCAACACGTTATGTTCACTTCTTTTTTCTGTTTTATCATCTCTCCCATATTCCCCCTTTTGTCCTGACTTTTCTCTCCCAACATGATTCATAAATCAATGTCTGTGAAAAACAAATAAAATTCAATTTAATTTAGTTTAAAATAGTGGTAGTTTGCAAATGTTAAATTCATAATTTACAGAGGATTATATAAAGGTATAAATTAATTCTTGAATTTAGTTCTGAACAAATTAATGAACCACATTACTTCTTTAGACAGTTTATTTTCCCCTTTGCCAAAATCTTCTGCTTTTATTTTAACAGCTTACTCTAATTTGAAAAGGGTTCCTGTATAACCCCTGGGAAAATCTGCACATCTCAGGATAAGGCAAACTAATATTGTGAGACATCCTTTTTGCTTACCATGATTGTTTTCACTGAAGGCCTTTGACTGTTTAATGAAGTAAGTCATGAAGATTGAATTCCCCCAAACTTTCTTAATCACCTTCTTTGACTCTCCTTCAGAAGAAGCTAGTTTAATTTCAAACTGCAGCTATTTATTTAAAATCCAAAATTGCTGCAGACACAGCTTTGTGTTAAAGGAATTTTTACTTTCTTATTATTAAAGCATAAGTTATTTTCTAGAGGGAGATATATTATTTTTTCTATGTTTAAAGTGGGTTTACTTTACACTAAATAGAGCACCATTGCTCACATGTGGATCAATATAAGAAAAAACAGGCTAGAGTAAGCAGAAGAACAAATGGTTCTCAGGGGTAGAATGTACTTAAAAGTACTTAAAAGAAATAGTTCAGAAAGGAAAGGTTTGGACTAAATTTTAGACTCACATCCCTGATATTAAATCATAAAAATGTTACTTGTATATACTAATTTAAAAATCTTGGGAATTTAAATGGAACTAAAATATTCTAAAGCAATTTAAGGCCATGCATGAAAAGCAAGCTTTTAAATTGTACAGGCAGTACATATTTCGATTGGGGGGTGCTATTTAATATTTATAAAAAGAAATAATATTTTAAAATAAAATAATTATTAGTTTGCTTATTCCCTCTGATAGCATACATCACAATTATGTCTTTCAATTTTATTTTGTGAAGTTATTGTCACTATATAATATAAAATATAATATTTTAACATCCAGAAATATATGGGGTCTCCTATCCCTATTTTATCATTTTATTGCTGAGGTTAAGCAATTTGTCTAAAATCACTTAAATAGTAAATTAACCTTCTCATTCTCATTAATGACAATAGTGCAATTGTCAGATTTGACTCTTTCTACTGATTCAGGATCTAATGCACTAAATGAATAAATAAAATGATATTTGAGAATATGAATAAAGTAAAAGTAACTGAACTGAACCAAATAAACATGGGGAAAAAATCTATACTGGAGGCAAGGATACATTTTCAAGATATTATAAAGCACATTATAGTAATATAATAGAGCAATATTTTTATTTTTATTTGCCTGTTAACTTATTAAGGTTTTAGCTTTCTAGTTTAAAGTTTTTGGGAAAGAATTCACCAAGCATATGTAGTTGAATATATCTTCTCTTTCACACAAAGGACATCACATAAATTTAATTCCACCTTTCTTTCCTGGTGTGGCTTCCTTCCCTGTCATTGTCCAGTTATCACTCAATCACAAGTTCCAGATGCCTCAGATTTATGAATGGTTTCCTTTATATTAGCAAAGCCTTATCCATGTTAGTTGTGATAATTAAGACCTATTACTTAATTCTTTTATTTCTAATGTCATTCTACTCCTGTTGATTTGACTCTGATCAGTCTTTGTCTTTTTCTTTGTTTTATAGATTATTTTGACGCATGAAAACATAGTCTTAAATTTAGATAAAATCTCAGTAGTCATCAAGGATTTTCTTGGCCAGATCCACTTCTTTTCCTATTCTTGTTCTTGTTCTCCTTACCTCCTCCTTCTTCTCCCTCTTTCTCCTCTTTTCTTCTCTTCCTCCTTTCTCCTCCTTCCCCTCCTTCCTTTTGCTCCTCTTTCTTCCTCCTCCTCCTCCTCTTTCCTTCTCTTTCCTCCTCCTCTTCCGCCTCTTCCTCTGCCTTCTTCGTTCTCTTCTTTCTCCCCGTGCTCCTTTTTTCTCCTTGTCCTTCTCCTCCTCCTTCCTCCTCCTTTTGTCTCCTTCCCCTCCTTCATCTCCTCCTCCTCCTTCTTTCTTCTTGTTCTTGTTATTCTTCTCCTTTTTCCCTCCTCCTCCTCCTTTGCTTTCTTTCCATAAGTAGGCATTTATGTTATTTAATTTCAAGAACAAGTTAGCAGCGTGTAGGGACACATTCAGAGCAAATAACTAAAGACGGGGGCAATGGGAAGGAAGGAGGAAACAGGAAAATGGATCCTCTTTTCTGTGTTTATTGTTGATTTCTGAGCCTTTGATGAGGGTACTTAATGAAGCAATCGATAAAGTGAAATTCCATGGACACAGTTTTCAGGAAAATATCAAGGGGAGGCCAATCAAAGGTGGAGCTGTGATTCTCTTTGGATCTGGAACACTACTGTCTTTTTTGGAACTGAAGCAGAAAATTTTGATAAATTCCATCCAAGGAATTTTAGTTTTTATGAATCATTCTCACAGTTGAAATCTTTATGCTAAAGATTTATTTCATTGTCATTCAAACTTCTTCTTTGCTTCTAGTTTTTTTGAATATTCATCCAACTTGTAGGCTATTTTTAGGCTATTACTTGCTCCTCAATTAAAATAATCTGATTCACATAAAGTTGAAGTGCTGCACATTTCTAGTTTAAGTCCTTTAGCTGTCTACTTTTATTTAATGAATATCTTTCATTTTTAGATATTTCAAGCTGGTCAATTTGTTTATTTTTTCAGGAGTTTATAGTTTTCACTGGTGGCTGTTGGCTCATCTGTCAGATACAAGGTCATCTTGGAGAACATATCCTGGTAGATCCCTGTGATGTACTCCTTGGTAGACTACTTGGCCTCTTTATCCATCTCCAACTACTGCATCATTTAGTCTAGGGTAGGGAAGAAGGAAGGAGAAAATGGGAAGGATAGGGATGGGAAAGGGAGTGGAGGGAGAAGGGAGGCAGAGGGGAGAGGGCAAGAAGAGGGGAGAAGAAAAAAATCATGAAAACTGGGCAAAAGAGGAAGGAAGAGGGCAAGCAGGGGAATTATTGGGTCACTGTCCTGCATCTCTTCTTGTAAAATTCAAGATAGTGAGTAAAGGATATTTGGTAACTCTATTGGCTTTCATCACAAAATGAATATTTTACATCAGACTTTTTTTTTTAAACGGTGATTAAAACAATGTTGTCAATGATGTTCACTTTCCAGTATTGGGACTTTATGACATTTAATAATACAGATAAATAAAGTTAGAATAATAATGGCATACATTATTACATTTTCATCTTTTAGTTTTTGATCTAATTTGAATTTGATCCTTGCTCTAATTATTCTGGCATGTATGCAACATCTATAATATATGGATTCTCATCTATTGAGAGATAGGCTGTTTTTTTTGTTTGTTTTTATGTTATTCAATACTCATCAAGTTCAGTGTATTCTAGATATTTACTGTCTAAAAGTATTCATCCTATATAGATATGAAGTTTTTGAGTGGTATCCAAGTCTTTGTCCTCTTTCACTTACTGAAAGTGACTTGGAATTTCCAACATATATTAGTAGCCCTCCCCTCAGTACATTTTGTATTGAAGTCACATCTCAAATTATGTGTCAATTTAATTTGAAGGCTCTTGCCAAAACCTTAATTGAATTTCTCTATTTCTTTATTCTATGCAATGAGTAAAGGCACATAAGCTCTAATTATTTATCTTCGTGGTAGTTGATGCTTATTCTCAGAATGGAACAAAGCCATAACATGCCAAAATTGCTGGGGAAAAAGAAACTTGGCAGCCAATTTAGTCAATCAATCAATAAGAATTTGGAATAAAAAAGAAAGGGGATTAAATCTTGTCTCTGCCTATTACTAAGCTAGGCTACATAATGAAAGCATGGTCCAATGGAAAGGATATTGGATTTGCCATCAAAGGATGAGAGTTCAGGTTCAGTTCTGCTGTTTTCCCAATGTAACACTGAGTAAATCATATACCTACCCTGAATTTCTGCCCCCAAAATTAAGCATTTGAATAAATCATATTATCTCACCCCTCCATTCAAATTCAAAATTATGATTTTTAAATATTTTTATATAGTTTTAAATTCGATTTTGTTTCCTTACATTTTAAATTTCAAACACTTTCCCTCTCTTCTTTGATACATCATAATAAAGAAGGCCACCATTTCCTAATACACACACATATGCATATATTTATTTTTTTAATTTTTTTTTTTTGCTTTTTGCTAAGGCAATTGAGTTTAAGTGACTTGCCCAGGGTCACACAGCTAGGGAATGTTAAGTGTCTGAGATGAGATTTGAACGCAGGTCCTCCTGACTTCAGAGCTAATGCTCTATCCACTGTGCCACCTAGTTGCCCCTGTATGCATATACTTATATGTGCATCTATATATATATGCGTGCATAGGTATATGTGAAACCATACTATGTGTGCTTCCATTTACCTGTTTTTTCCCGTAATAGAGGGGGATAGCATTTTCCTTCATAGGTCTTTGTGATTTGTTTAAATATTTATAATGCATAAAATAGCTAAGTTATTCACAGTCATGCTTGGACAATATTACTGTCACATATATTTTCTGTGTTCTACTCCATTCTATTATTTCATACAAGTCTTTTAACTTTTTTATTTTGTTTTCATTTTTTACCTTTCTAAAAGTATTTCTTAAATCATGTCAATACTCAATCACAATCACAGACTATACTTTTTACAAGCGTTCCCTAGTTGATGAACATTATCTCAATTTTAAGTTATTTGCCATCACAAAAAAAGCTGATATAAATACTTTAGAACATGCTCTTTTACTTTTTTTCCCACTGATCATCTTGGGAAATGGTTGTAATAGTACTCTTGTTAGGTTAGAGAACATGCACAGTTTTATAACTCTTTGGACATAATTTTAGATTGCTTTCCAAAACGGTGAAACAGTTCATATTTCCACCAAGAATATATCATAGTATAAGATTTTTTTCATATCCCCTCTAAAATTTGTCCATCTCCCCTGCAACCATTCAAAACTATCTGATAGGTGTAAAATGATATCTCAATGTTGTTTTAATTTGCATTTCTCTAATCTTTTCTTTTTTTCTTTTTGCTAAGGCAATTGGGGTTAAGTGACTTGCCCAGGGTTACACAGCTAGGGAATGTTAAGTGTCTGAGACCAGATTTGAACTCAGGTCCTCCTGACTTCAGGGCTGATGCTCTATCCACTGTGCCACCTAGCTACCCCCTGCATTTCTCTAATCAATAATGATTTAGAGCATTTTATATAGCTATATATAGTTTTGTGTTTTCCATCCAAAAACTGCCCATTCTATAGTTTTGTGTTTTCCATCCAAAAACTGCCCATTCATATCCTTTTAACATTTTTCAGTTGAAGAGTGACTCATATTCTTATACATTTGATAAAGTTTTTATTTGAGATGTGAGATCTTTATTCCAGAAACTATCAATGAAGTGTCCCTGTAATTTCTCCTTTTTTTCTGATTTTGGCTATATTGGTTTTCTCTGTACACAAAATTTTTTATTTATTTAATGTTATCAAACGTCCATTTTCATCTCACAATGCCATTTCTTATTTAGTCATAAGCTCTTCTCCTTTCCATGTCTGATAGAGTTTATGTATTCTTTTAATTCACTTATATCTCTCTTTATACCTGTCATATATCCATTATGCTTGTATCTAGATAAATGGGATGATATTAGTTAATACATAGTTTTTACCAGACTGTTTTCAATTTTATAAACATTTTTAATCAAACAGTAAATTCTAATTTCCAAAGCTTAAATCTTTAATTTTTAAACACAAAGTTACTATTTTTTTTCAAATGTATATTATAGGTATATAATTGTTCCACTGATTCCTGTCTATGTCTAAGCCTGTATACCATATATACTTGATAATACTCTATCCTTGACATTTTTTCATTAATTTCTTTGATAATGGTAATTTTATTCTTCCAAATAACTTTTGCTATAATTTTTTTCTAGCTTTATAAAATATTTTTTGGCAATATAATTGGGATGGCATTGAATAAGTAGATTTGTTTCAATAGAATTGTTGGCAAGCAAAGCCAAGATGGCAAAGTAAAGGAAGTGACTTGTCTGATCTTTTGCCCATACCCCAACAAATTTCTTTAGATAATTACTTTAAGCAAATTTTAGAGTGTCAAAACCCACAAAGAGACAGAGTAGAAAAATGTTCCAGCCAAAGACAACTTGGAAGATTAGGAAGAAATCACTGTGTTACCAGAGTTTGGCTCCAATATAGTCTTGGCACAGGCTGCATCAGCACAACTTGTCATTAGAAAACCACGAAATGACCTGGGGCTTCTGAATTAGTGACAACACTGGCTGTTTCCAGAGCACTCAGCCCAGAGGAAAAAAAAAGGATGACTTGGAAGGTCAGAAGGAAAGATTTGTCTCACTAAGGTGAGAGGGTTTTGGGAAACAAACAAATCAGGAGTGAGCCATGGGAGCTTCTGAATCAGCAGTACCAGCAGTGACCGTTTCTGGAGGAGGACTCAGCTCACAGATGGTAAGGTGGTAAAACTGGTCAGAAAGAGATAGCTTTACTGGCAATGAGGAGAGACTCTGCTTTAGTCTAGTCTCCTTCACCAGACTAGAATTTACAGACACAGTAGAATAGGCACTCTCTTCACTGTTCTAGAGAAAAAAAAGAGTGTTTGTGGTCATGCAAACACACTTTTCCTAGGATCCTAACAACTTGGAAGAAATGACAACTTATAGGTCCCTACACATCCCTAAAGGATTTCTGAAAACAGTTGCACAAACCCCCTACAATTTGAGACATTACATTCTCCATCCTGAAAACAGAGTCCGATTTTAATATAGATCTAAAAGTCACATAATAGGTGGGAAATTGAGAAGACAATTGAAAAATATTCTGACTATAGAGATTTACTATGGTGACAAGGAAGATCAAAATACACACTCAGAAGACAACAAAGTTAAAGCTACTTACATCCACAGCCTCTAAGAAAAACAAGAATCAGTTTGAGGCCATTGAACAGTTCAAATAGTAGTTTGAAAATCAAATAAGAGAGATAGAGGAAAAACTGAGAGAAGAAATGGGAATAAAGCAAAATGAAATAAAAAACAATTAATGAGGTGAATAATGTTTTAAAAAACTAAAACAGCCAAATGGAAAAAAAAGGTAGAAAAGCTTACAGAAG
Source organism: Myrmecobius fasciatus (assembly GCA_023553655.1). Lineage (NCBI taxonomy): Eukaryota > Metazoa > Chordata > Mammalia > Dasyuromorphia > Myrmecobiidae > Myrmecobius > Myrmecobius fasciatus. The sequence goes on from JAJPUD010011822.1 coordinate 48,895, forward strand.
AAAACAATTCCTTAAAAATTAGAGTTGACCAAATGAAGGCTAATAAATTTATGAAAAATTAAGAAGCAAAGCCAAAAGAATTTTTAAAAATAGAAAAAAATGTGAAATAGAAAAACAACAGACCTGAAAAATAAATATAGGAAATGATTTTTATTAATTTATCTGATCACAAGAATTATTCTTATAGTATAATTTGCAAGCTCCTAGAAGGAAGGAATGATTTACTTTTTGGTTTTGTCTTTTCTTTTCCATCTTTTAGAACACAAATAATTAATCAGTGCTTTTTTTGTCAATTAGAATGTCATAAATTTTTGCCAGGAATTGATGGAACATAATGTGCACCTCAAAATATTTATTAATTACTTACAAGAGCCTGTGATTTATAGATATAATCTCTGAAAACCTTGAATCACCTCCACACCACAGTGAGATAGGTAAGTAGGATTTGAATCATATGGATACTTTTCTTTTCACTCACGTGTACCATTTAAATTTATTTTTTTATCACCTGTTGTCACTTTAATAATCATCTTCTACATTAGACAAATTTCTTTTCTTCAGTCTTCTTTCTAAATCATCTTGCAGATACCTTCCAACATTACATTCCTTAGAATCAAGTATAACCATGTCAGTCCTTGATTGAATACCTTATGGTCTCCAATCCAGCCTATATTTTACCCTTATCACCCATTACATCCTTTCACACATTAAAAAAGCCAATGAATGACACTTGGTAGTTGTCCTTCAAACTTGAATTTCTATTCTCTACATCCTTGCATTTGTTCAAGGCCTTTCCCTTGCCTGGATGCATTACATTCTGAAATTCTTAGAATATTTATCTGTTTTTCAAAGATCAGCTTATGTACAAATTACTGAGTGTCTTTTTAAATCTTTTTTTATGTTTCTCTCTCCAAAGGAGTTATATTTATTGACTAGTGCAATATATGATATAGAGCAGTAATTATATATATATATGTGCATATATATATGTACGTGTATATATATATATATATATATATATATGAAGTTAGGAATATTTATTTTTTCATTTTTCTTTGTCAACTTTTCCCTCAGTTCATTCTCACACATTCCCAAGGCTAGTGAAGTTCCAGAAAGGTAGGCTTAGCTACAGGGAAAGTGCCATAGTGAAGCAGTTATATATATATTTTTTAATTCACTAATTATCCTCATTACTTTAACAAACCGGAAATTAATTCTGAGTTGCTTTTGACAGAGATGGCTCCAGTATTTATTTTTAACTTTCTTTGCCACTAAATATTAAACTTTTTTTTTTTTGCATTTGATAAGCTAGATCTTTGGATGTAATTCTTTACCAAGAGACCTTTATAATGCCCATATTTTAATCACACGTTAAAAGTAATCACATCAAAAGTCCAGATTTATGAAAAGCTATATATATATATATATATTTTCAAATCTGCCTGCAAATTGGAAATAGTAGGGATAGTAAAAATACTTATTATAGTATTTTAATCATTTGATAGAAGGCTGTGCCTTGTTTTATAGCCCTTCATAGTTCTAAATTGTTCTATAGAATGGTTGAATCACTTTGTAGCAGGACTAACAGCACATCTTATGTTCCTCACATCCGTTCCAACATTTTTCATTGACTTTTTCTGTCCTATTAGCTAATTTAATAGTCATGAGTTAGTTTCTTATAACTGTTTCAATTTGCATTCCTCCAATTAATAACAATTTATAATACTTTCTCATATGGCTATAGATCGGTTTGATTGCTTCATCTGAAAATTATTCATTTTATCAGTTAGGGAATGGCACTTATGTACATTTCATTCACTTCTCTATATATTTGAGAATACATAAGATAAATCATTTCAATTTTTTTCAGTTATGATTCCTAAATGTATTTCCTTTTATCTACCCTGTTTTATTCCATTCTCTCTTTCATTTCACCCTGTCTTTTCTCAAAAATATTTTATTTCTCATTACTGTCTCTCCCAATCTGCCCTACACTCTAGCATTCCACCCACATTCTTGCCTTATGCCTTTCTCTCTCTATTTTCTTGTAGGATAAGATAAATTTCTAAAATCATTTGAATGTGTATAATATTTCTTCTTTGAGCCAAATCTGATGTAAGGTTCACAAACCCCCACTCTCCCCATCTTCCCCTCCACTTTAAAAAACTTTTATTTTTCCTTCTTAAATGAGATAATTATAAATGATGGTTTCTTGCCTCAGTGTGTTGTATACCTAATCAGTTCTACGGAGCCATCACTCTATTTCTGAATCACTACCAAATTGTTTCCATGATTAGCTCTTTGTAATATAATTTGAAATCTCATACTCCTAGGTCACCTTACTTCATATTTTTTCTTTGATTTCCTTAATATTCTTGATATTTTATTCTTTCAAGTGAATTGTTATTATTTATCTACCTCTATAAAATAATAACTCTTTGCTAGTTTTATTGATATGACATTGGATAAGTAAATTCTGAGGTAAAATTGTCATTTTCATTATGACTTGACCTACCCATAAGTAATTAATGTTTCCTAATTTGTTTAGATTTGTTTAGATTTGACTTTATTTGTGTGAAAGTATTTTGTATTTGCTTTCATGTAGTCACTGAATCTGTCATGGTAAGTGGACAAATATTTTATATTGTCTGTATTGAGTTTAAAGGGACTTTCAATTTCTATTTCTTCCTGCCAGAATTTGTTAGCAGTATATAGAAATGTTGATAATTTATGTGGGTTTATTTTGTTACCTGAAAATTTGCTAAAGCTGCTAGTTATTTCAATTAGTTCTTTAGTTGATTCTCTCTGGTTCTCTAAGTATAGTATCATTTAATCTACAAAAAAGCAATAGTTTTGATTTCTTATTACCCCTTTTTATTCCTTCAGTTTTTACAGATATATGTATATATGAATATGTACACATATATTATCATTTTAATTAGCAAATAAAAGTGGTGATAATGGACATTCTTTTAAACTGATTTTATTTGGAAGAATTCTATTTTACTCTTTCTATAGATAATTCTTGCTCATAATTTTATATATATCCTTTTGTTTTTGTTGTCATTTTTTTAAAAGAATATTTGACTCTATGAGACATCATTTGGGATTTTCTTAGCATAAATAGTGGAGTAGATTGTCTTTTCCTTTTACTGGTCATTTTATAAAAAAGGAAATTGAGTTCACAGTGTTTAGTTAAACAGATTCACACAGATAGTAAGTGTCAGAGGTCAAATTTGAAATCATGAAGATAACTCTTCCTGATTCCAACATAATATTCTAATCACTGCATCACCTACTTACTTTAGATAAATAATACAAATTTTAAGAGATGCTTTATTTATTTCAGAATTTTTTAAAGCATGCTATATTTTGTTTGAAAAAATATATACATCTGTTGAAATACAGAATTTTTTTTTCTTTTAGTTTTTATAAATGTTGGTAACATATTTCTGTAATATCCTTTGTAGGATCTTTAAAAATATTACCAATATTAGGGGAAATCAGTTATATTTTTCTTTCCTTTATTAGTTTAAATATCAAAATTATATTCATGCAACAAAAATAATTTTTAGACTTCTTTCTTATTTTTATTTTTTTCAAATAGTTCATATAAAATTGTATTAATCATTACTTAAATG
>JAJPUD010011823.1:422-46747 GCA_023553655.1 Myrmecobius fasciatus
ATTTTCATATATTACCAACAAAATTCAGCAGCAAGAGATACAAAAAGAAATTCCATTCCAAATAACAGATGATAGGATAAAATATTTGGGAATCTATCTGCCAAGGAAAAGTCAGGAACTATACAAACTAAACTACAAAACACTTTCCACACAAATAAAATCAGACCTAATCAATTGGAAAAACATTAAGTGCTCATGGATAGGCAGAGAGAACATAATAAAAATGACAATACTACCCAAACTAATCTACTTATTTAGTGCCATAACAATCACACTCCCAAGAAATTATTTTACAGCTCTAGAAAAAATAGTAGCAAAGTTCATTTGGAAGAACAAAAGATCAAGGATTTCAAGGGGATTAATGAAAAAAAAAGGCAGATGAAGGTGGCCTTGCTGTACCAGATCTAAAACTATATTATAAAGCAGCGGTCATCAAAATCATTTCGTACTGGCTGAGAAATAGAATGGTCGATCAGTGCATAGGATACACTCACAGGACAAACTAGGCAATAACTATAGCAATTTAGTTTTTGATAAACCCAAAGACCCCAGCTTCTGGGATAAGTACTCACTATTCGGCAAAAACTGCTGGGAAAATTGGAAACTAGTGTGGAAGAATTCAAGGCTGGCCCCACACCTAACACCCCACACCAAGATAAGATCTAAATGGGTTTATGATCTAGATATAAAGAGTGATATTGTAACCAAATTAGAGGAACATAGGATAGTTTACCTCTCAGACCTGTGGAGATGGAATAAATTTATGTCCAAAGAAGATCTGGAAATCTTAATTGAACACCAGATAGATCATTTTGATTATATTAAGTTAAAAAGTTTCTGTACTAACAAAACTAATGCAGAAAAGATTAGGAGGGAAGCATCAAATTGGGAAATCATCTTTACATTTAAGGGTTCTGATAAAGGTCTCATCTCTAAAATATAGAGAGAATTGTCTCATATTTATAAGAATTCAAGCCATTCTCCAATTGATAAATGGTCAAAGGATATGAACAGACAATTTTCAGATGATGAAATTAAAACTATTTGTAGTCATATGAAAAGGTGCTCCAAATCACTATTGATGCAAATGCAAATTCAGACAACTCTGAGGTACCACTACACACCTGTCAGATTAGCTAAAATGACAGGAAAGGATAATGACAGATGTTGGAGGGGATGTGGGAAGACTGGGACACTGATGCATTGTTGGTGGAACTGTGAACGATCCAGTCATTCTAGAGAGCAATTTGGAGCTATGCTCAAAAAGTTATCAAACTATGCATACCCTTTGACCCAGCAGTGTTTCTATTGGGCCTATATCCCAAAGAAATCATAAAAGCAGGAAAGAGCCCCACATGTGCAAGAATGTTTGTGGCAGCTCTTTTTGTAGTGGCTAGAAAGTGGAAACTGAACGGATGCCCATCAATTGGAGAATGGCTGGATAGATTATGGTATATAAATGTTATGGAGTATTATTGTTCTGTAAGAAACGACCAGCAGGACAATTTAAGAGAGGCCTGGAGAGACTTCCATGAACTGATGCTGAGTGAAATGAGCAGAACCAGGAGATCATTATACACGGCAACAACAGTACTACATGACGATCAATTCTGATGGACATGGCTCTCTTCAACAATGAGATGATTCAGATCATTTCCAATTGTTCAGTGAAGAAAGCCATACACACCCAGAGAGAGGGATGTGAAATGTGGACCACAACATATCATTTTCATGCTCTCTATTGATGTTTGCTTGCATTGTATTTCCTTTATCTGAATATTCTTTCCTGTAGATATGATTTCTTCTCCACAAAAATGATGTGTGGAAATAAGTATACATATATTCGATTTATCAAGTATTTTAACATATTTAACACGTAGTGGATATCCTGCCACCTAGGGGAGGGGTGGGGAGTAGGGGGGAAAAATTGTAACAGAAAGCTTTGTAAGGGTTAATGTTGAAGAATTACTCATACATATGTTTTGCAAATAAAACGTATTAATAAAAAAAAGAAACTCCATATTTTACTCCTTAAATTTAGCTGTTATGCTTAGTAGTGGCCGTTGATATGTTATTGGGGAGAATATGTTCTAATGGTGTCCTGAGTAAATAGTACTTGAGAAGAATCAACCTAAGTCTTTCCTTAGAGTTATCTCTAGGTCCTTGAGGGAGAATTTTAACCTGCTTTAGGCACTTGAGTGCTTAGAGAAGAAATGGGGTTAGGATTCTCTTAGCTTATGAGAGCGAACACTGAATTGAACAGTATTTTTAAAAATGTCTTGCTTTATACTGGGTGAACAGAATAATTTTTGATATGTGTTTATAGGGTTTAGCATTTAAGGTCCATTATAGATTCAGTAGGGCCCTGTGGAATCAATTGGGAAACTAACCATGATTTACTATGATGGTTTTATGGTTATCTGCTCTAAACTCAAAACAACCGAATCATGTCTGAGGTTGTTTTTTTTTTTTTTTGTTTTGTTTTGTTTTTTGTTTTGTTTTGTTTTGTTTTGTTTTGTTTTAAAGATGATCCAGTTGCTGGATTTTGCCTTCCCACTCCCAAAAGATGTTATAATGTAGTTAGGTAATCAAAATGAGCAGTTGTAAAGCAATGAGTCATCTAGGTAGATGATGCAGTCTGTTTATAGAATGTATGCTATGTTGTTCAGTATTTTTTTTTTCATGCACATTCAAGTCTCCATGATCCTATCTGGGATTTTCTTTACAAAAATATTAGAATGGTTTGGCATTTCCAGCTCTAGCTCATTTTAAGGTAAGGAAACTAAGGCAAGCAGAGTTAAGCAATTTTCCAGGGTCACAGGGGTCTGAGGCCAAATTTGAACTTAGGAAGATAAGTGTTTGATTCTAGGCCTGGCTTTCTATCCACTTTTCCACCTAATTGACCCATATGCTTTAGTAGAGTTCATAGTTTCAAAGATTCAAAGCTAGAAGTTATCTCAAAAAATAATCTAATCCAGCACCCTTACTTTTACAGATGAACAAACTGCATCTCAGAGATTGGATGTGATTTGTCCAAAAGCACAGTGGTAATACATATTAGAGATCAGCACCAATATAAATTGCCACAATTGTACACTCCTGCCCTCAGAGGAAAAAGAAGAGATCCAGAGATAAAGTAGGAATAAAGTACTAAATAAAAATGAATTATCATTCACAATATTTTAGCACCAGTGAAAGCTTTAGAGATCAACAGGGGGTTGGTTCTGGAACTGGGTTCAGAAACTATTTTATTCTGTGATCTTCAGCAACCATCTTTCCTCTGTGCCTCCATTTCCCCTATGATAAATATAGTTGAAATAGAACAATTCTAAGATAGAAAATCTATCTTTTTTAGGTGTACCATGTGCCATTTTATCAAGCTTATTGTCACTAGATTCCTTCTCAAAATAAAATTTTAAAATAATTGAAGGAAGCTAGAGGTTTAATGAACATAAAAATGAAATTTTTTCTATTCCTATTCGCAGGCCTGCTACTCCCAAATCAATATCCAAAAAGGGTCTCTAGTTAAGAATTTCTGTTCTAAAGTCTCCTCTATCTTTAAATTTTATGCTCTTCACCTCCCTCTTATGCATTTTACAAACAAGGAAACTGAGATTCATAAAGATGAAATGTGGGTCTAAAAATGGATATGCTCTAATTTAGTCAAAACTAGATCAAGCCTTCAAAACATAAATATTTATTACTCTTCCAGATGGTCTACCTTGTCTCTAAGGCATATAAACAAGGGCCTAGACTCAAGCCTTCAAGTAAAGCCATTTGCCTCATAATTCATTAACCTTCTTAACTACATGCTCAAAATGAATCATGTAAATAACAGTTTAAAGTGGATTACCAACATAATGAAGAACAAATGTTTATTAAGTGTCTGTGGCTATGTTAAACTGAAAGAGGAAAAAAATAATTTATATGTCATTTTAATATGACCAGTAATTGGTCTCTATCACATATGGTAACCAAGTCCACCCCCCCTTTTTTTTTTTTTTAATAAAAAGAAATCCTCCCTGATGGAATGTTGAAGTAGCATTAAGCAGGGATAAATAAGTGAATGTAAGGTGACAGGATACATAAATTCCCATATGTGGGTTCAGAAAGAATGATTTTGACCAATTTCTTGAGCTGCAGAATACTAAGGCTGTTACCTCCAAAGATAGGCCAAGAAGAATAGAAGAGCAGCAATTAAGCCTGAACCTTAAATTACTTTGGAAATATGTGGCAGTTCTGCCAGGCCGTGCATAATGGGACAATACATCCCTATAAAGTTCATTTCAATTATCACTACTGGGGTCCGTGGCATTTTGGTGTCCAGATGAGACGCTATAGGTAATTCACATCCAACAGCCCATTATGTCTCATCCCTTCGGCAGCCATCTGTATCAGAAGATAAGTTTATCTTCCATTTTGCTATAGTTATACCGAGCAGTGTCCGTTAATCTGCCAGAATGATTTCCCTGTGGTCAGAGATTTATTCTTCCAAACATGCAGTGGCTCAAAGCCTCTGTCAGGTATGTGAAAACATCCTTTTTGGTTGGCAAGAACCCTTTACTCTATTTCCTACTAGGAAGGAAAGAATAGGTGAGAGGAAGTGAGCTTAGTCTTATTTGAATGACCTCCTTCTTTCCTTAAATTTCCTCACCACTCTCCCTGACTTTTCCCATCCTGGTGCTTGAGGAATATTCAAGTCCCCTTGTGTCTATTCAGAGTCCTAAATAATTCACACCAACATTGCCCCATGATTTTACAAAAGGTTGTCTGCTCTGTCAGAGTCCTAGCAAGGGGCACCTGTACAACCTTGCTTTTCCTTCTCTAATCTAGCCAGCCTGAAGTTTAAATATTAAATGGAGCATATCCCAAATGGTAAATGTACATCAGGATAGAACAACATCCCTTATGTAGTTGTAAGCAGGGTGTTCTGCTAGCAGCCGTGGGTACCTTCAGGTCTTTTGCATTTCTTGCACTATTCACCCCCAACACCTCTGACTGGCAGGATGCCCAGCTCCTAGAAAAATAGCAATAGGTGGGCAGAGGAGCTCCTTCAACTGATGGGGCCCCCACCTTCCTTTTTAATAGATCACCCAGCAGGATTTTAGAGAGAAAGCACAATACCCACCTCCCTAGTCTAGGCTGTGATAAACAGGGATGACAGTCTCCTTGTGAAAAGCAAAGCAGAGTCCTTTCATCTGCCCACCCCTGCTGCATCACCAGGCTACTTCATTCTGAGTGACGCACATGAGAGATTTCCTCTGACAGATGCAAGCTGCTTATACTCTTGATTCACGGATGGTGCTGCTTTATTTTGGCTGTGCCTGGGCAATGCTGCAGGGTCTAATGCACTTACATCATTTTGTGTCAAACTAATATGAGCCAGTAGGAAGCCCCTCACACATGCTTGTTTTAGACCAGGAAGGCCCTCACCATAAGGGCATCAATCAGCATTCACACCAGAGCCTTGCTTTCCCCAAACATATGCTGGTGAGTCAACTCTAAACAGTTATTACTAGGAAGATAAAGGTGTGGGAAATAGTAGTCTGAGACTAAAAAAAGAAAAAAGGCTTACTTTCTTTTAGTTATTTTCATGAGTAGAGTTTTAAAATGGAAATATAATTTTACTCTACTGAACTATACATTAGTGCTTAAATCTTCTGTACAGTTTACTAATTTGCGAATAAAAATGTATTAAGAGAGTTAAACAAACAAACAAAAAGTACTTCTAGTTTCCTGCTGTTAGATATCAAGAACTCTTCTGTCTACTTGTAAGTGGAACATTCAAGTATAAAAGTGGGATTTTGAAAAAAAAATCATTTTTGTAAGATTTTGAATTCCAAATCTTTTCCCTGCCTTCCTTTCCTACTCCTTTCACAAGACAGTAAGCAATCTGATATTAGGTTACATATTATATTGGTCCTCTCCTTGCTGGAGATCCTTTGCTATGGAGAATGAGTATAAAATCATATTAAACATCTTTACATATTATTCCTGTTGTGAAAGAAAAACCAGAACAAAAGGAAAAAAAAACACGAAAAAGAAAAAGCAGTAACAGCAACAACAAAAATTAAAATAGTATGCTTCAATCCATACAAAATTTCAATAGTTTTTTCTCTGGTTGCAGATGGTATTTTCCATCACAAGTCTATTGAAATTGTCTTGGCTCACTGTATTGCTGAGAAGAGTTTAGTCTATCATAGTTGATCATCATATGATTTTGCTGTTACTGCCATGAACTATTTTATATGTTTTTAAAGCCAATCCCAATTTGATTTTTCCGGGTCTTAATCAAATATAAATTTGATCACTAGCAGGTGCTCCTTCTCAGGTGCCTGAACTTAATGTTTGTTATAAAAAAGTAACTGCCCTCTGCTATGCATACCTACCAAATATCACATTTTTTGCCACCTAAATCTATAGCTGTGTCCCTTTTTATAAATGGTATTGCATGTCCTTTTCATTAGTTTTGAAGAGCAGTGTGGTGAGAAGAGTGTGTGTGTGGGGGGGGGGAGTGAATTGATCAATTTACTTAGTTAGGTTGCTATTGCTTATTATACCCCAACCGTCCTGGAAAATTCCCCTCTCTACCATCCCCTGATGTTGTTTCAATAGTATTGATTCATATAAGCATGAACTTTATATAATTAATTACTTATAATTATAAAAAGGAAAGATAAACATAATATAAATAATTACCCCCACACACTAAGTTATGCCACAGTATTTAATCAAGCCCCAAACTCAGTGGTTTAAGAACCACAATTCAAATGCTTATATTCAAACTCCATATTACCTGATGATACACCAATAAAACTTAACATGTTAAAGAAAGATTATTCAGGCACTATCCAAACCTTCCAATCCACTTTTACACAAAAAAGGGAGGAGTCGGCCCTTCAGAGTCGAAAGGGCAAATCACTGGCATTCACTGTTGATTATGCCATGTGCATACTCCTATTCACTTGCTTGTTTGTTGCTCTAACACTGGAAAGTTTTATAGGGATAAATCACCTACAGATTTTACCAGAGGATTCTTGTGTGACCTTAGACCAACCTGCACCTCAGATTTTTCCTATGTAAAATAAAGATATTCAGCTCAATGACTTTCAGTTCTATGAGATTTTGATTTTCTGATATCTGTTCTACTCAGCGAGAAGGGAAGAATCTCCATAAAATATTAATTTCCTAAAATCTACATCCTATCCTTCATGTCAGAGAAACCCTCACAACTACCCTTAATCCATTAACTTTTCTTCTTCTGTAACCTTTCTACTTTTCCAAATCGCACAGCAGTCATGTTTGAGATAATATCTGTCAGTGAGTTTCCAATTCCCCTACTTTTCAGCTCATTTCAAACTGTTTGGATAAGCAACCAAAGCTCTATTGGCTTGTACACTTTGGGCTATCTTCTAGGATACCTTTAACACAATAAACCAATATCAAGTTAGTTACACTGCCTATGTGCTCTAATTCTACCATTGGTATATCAAGGAGTCTGATGCCAAAATGAATAGGTCTTGTCATTTTAGGGATAAAAAATCACTGAAATCAACATCCATTATCAATACCTTGGCAGTCATTAGAAAGTGTAAGAAAGAAAGAAAAAATCAACAAGGTTACATCAGCTATGCTTCCAAAAGAAATGTAAGTATGCATAGATATATTTTCTCCATTGTGTGCCCAACTTCTGCTTGAAAAACTATTTTTTCCCTTTCCATAAAATTACAGCAAGAAATACAGTCAACCAGAACATCCAATCTCCTGATGTCACTGAACCCATCCTGAGAATGAAAGCTATTCTTCAATTGGGATATAGGTTTCCCACTATGACTGAAGAATATGGAGGTGTTTCTAGATTAAGCCCTTCTAACTTTGTTTCAATTACATCCAAACTCTCCCTCCATAAGATTTTAGTACAACCGTGTGTGTGTGTGTGTGTGTGTGTGTGTGTGTGTGTGTGTGTGTTCAGTCTTCAGAGCATGCCATTTTGCAACTGCAGAGTGAAATGAGCAATTTGGCTGTCAAAAACATGTTTGGTGGGGGAGGCTCCCCTCTTAAAATTCTCATTCACAATGCTGTATCAGCAGCTGTGAAATCTGAGTTTTAAGGTACTCAGGAACACGATTTCATTTCATCATCAAAGAAGCATAATAACTATTATCATTATAAATAAGGAAAACTGAACCTCTCCTCAAAACAGCAATACCCAAATCACTTTGATGACAAGTTTTCCAAAACCCTCCCTTCCATTTAGGGGTAAATTTTTTTTTCTGCTGACCCAGCTCCTGTAGAATTTAATATCATTCACTTTGTTTGCTCATTATTAGACAAAACATTTGTATGGAAACAACATGCTTTCCCCCTGGAGACTTTATTTGTGCCTGGAGTATGTTTACATCTGCAATCATCATTCACTTATATCTATATCACAATCATTTTTGCAGTAGCAAATTATCAAGAAATGTTGTGAGCAGAATAGGAAAGAAATGAATTTGTAAGTGCCAGGGAAATTCCATCATGCTAATATCCAGAGTTTATGTAATGAAGTTGTTACCACTGAGAGCTTGTGCAGGGGAAAGAAGTCGTGGGGAAATGTCATTGGAGAGAAAATGATTGGAAAGGTTGATGAGCCAATGATGCGGCAAGAGAGGAAAATAATGGATAGACAGAACTCCTGCTTCATTGATGTCCAACTAATGGCCCAATAGATGGAGGAAGACACCTAAAATATTGTATTGAAACTCTTTGCAGAATCTCTGAGAGGACATATGTCCAAAAGTCACTTAAGATGAGAAGTGAGGATTGAAAGTGACCATTGCACTATAGTGTGAAATGGATCTTATGCTGCTGAGATCATATACATGAAAGTAAATGTGTAGTCAAGGAAATGGACAGGAAATTTGTAAAACTTCAGTAGGAAAAAAGTGGGAAATTTTTCTATGATTCAGTTGTGAAAGAAGATAGCGTGCATTTAAAATGGTAGCCAAGGCAAAATATACAGTCTTCAAAAGATACAGGCCATTTGCGGAGAGTTTGAATTCCCTAAAAAGCTGTTTCTTGCCATCATCTAGGCATATTACCAATGCTGATTTTCACTCATAACATCTCAATTAATTCTCTCAAGTTCATGTTTTGTTTTTTGTTTTGTCTTGTTTTTCACACATTCATACACACATCACTTGTATAACTTTTAAGAATATGTCTAGATTTCAATTAATGTGAATAATGAATCCCCTGAAGTTGTTGCATTATTTGAACTCCTGCTCCATATTTACATTGGACTGGACCAAATTACAATATCATATAATCATAATTTCAGAAAGTGAGAATTTGAATGCATATATCTGCTTTAGGGGAATCATTCATCATTTGCACTGATTGGAAGCTAGCTATGTTAGAATTATTGAAGAATCACAGACTTTCAGAGTTGGAAAGGACCTCAAAGTCTTTGCAAGATAACCCTTCCTTGACCTGAAATTCTCACTATCACATCACCAACAAGGATTTATCTAGATTTTATCTGAAGTTCTCTCTTGAGAAGGGAAGCAATTGCTTCTTGAAGCACCTCTCCCCGCCACTCCTCATTCCTCTTGTGGATAAAGCTAAATATATTAGGAAGATTTTTTTGCTAGTCAAAAGGATCTCTCATTTTATTAAGTACAGTATACTGATTAAGCATCAACTACATGTATGCCCTCTACTTCATATGCTAATCACTGGGGATACAAAGACCAAGGGCACCTAGTTTCACCAAGGGCACATCTAATAGAGCACTGAATCAGGAAGACTCATCTTCCTGGATCCAAATCCGGCCTCACAAACTTACTAACTGTGTGATCCTTGGCAAATCATGTAATCCTATTTGGATCAGTTCCTCATCTGTAAATTGATTTAGAGAAGGAAATGGCAAACCAGTCTAGTATCTTTGTCCAGAAAATCCTAAATGGGGGCAGGAAGAGTTAGATACAATTGAAACAAATGGACAACAACAAAGACAAAAATGGAATATCTCTATTCTCAAGTAACTTACACTCTACAGGAAAGAAAATAGGTACATTTATACACATATGGAAAAAATAAATTGAAAATAAATACAAGGTAATTTAGGAAAGAAGGATACATATAAAACAGAAACAAAGTAAATACAAAATAATCTTGGAGGTGGTAGGATGACAAGCTATGGGAACCAGGGAAGATTTTATGCAGAAGAAAGTATATCATTGGAGTTTCAAATAAAGCGAAAGACTCCAAGAGACAAGAAAGGAGAGTATTCTAGGCTTAAGAGAGAAGCCAATATAAAGATGCTAAGCTCAGTATCTTCTCCTGTTAGAAGAAAAGCTTCTAGCAAACTCAAAAGAGGTTGGTACCTTTATATTGGCTTTCTCCTAAGCCTGGAATACTCTCCTTTTCTACCTTTTAGGATCATTAGAGAAGAAAATTTCTGAAAAACATATTATCCTTTGATCTGTTAATATTGAGGTTTTTCATCCTTCTCATTGGGGCAGTTCCTTTTGAACTCAATTTAGAGAGGATGGGATCCTTTAAAATGTTTCATTTTTTTTTAGGGAAATAGGGCCTTCTAAGAGTTAAAGGAACTTCAAAAGCTACTTAGGACAAGCTTATCTCCCTGGAATAAAAAAGAAACCCTTCAACATAATACTCAAGAAGTCATCTAGGGTCAGACAGAAATCCTCTACTGAAGGGCAACAATAATAAAGTTCTAGGAAACACACTTTTATTAATTTTTTAATCTATATTATTATTCTTTTCATTTTTTGTTTCTTCTTCACAATAAATGTGTGCTTCCTTCTAGATCCCTTTAAATTATACAAAATTCTTGAAAAAAGGCTACATTTTTGTTGGTATTTTTATCACCTATGTTAGTACTACATGCAGTATAGTAGTGATTGAAGACTCTCATTAATTGAATGTATGCATGAGTCTTGTGTTTTATTTGCATATGAACTACAGAGACACATTAGTAAGTTCTGAATATTGATAAACTAATGTTCATATACAAAATGATCAGTGTTTTCTCTATATTTTGCAAGATACCTTTTAATCAGTTGTTAGGTTCAGTATTTCTCAAAAAAGACATCCAATGCTCCCCACTCTACCTTTTTTTAGCTAAGCAATCCCTTTCCCTTACAAACCAATGGTTTACATAAGTTATAACATTTTATTATCCAGAATCAATGATGAAAAAGAAAATTTAAAATTCCAATTCATCTACCTGAAGCTAAAATGGATCGTTTCAGTGTAATTTCATCTTTTATAAAAATCCGGCACTTTTCCTTGCCCTTATTATTTTATTTTCTACTTGGGTTGATAAAAATGGCATATATATGCATACATCATTATATATGCATGTTTATATATATATATGTATAAATATATATATATATACATTTACATGCATATACAGATACATATATGCATATACAGCCCTCCACATCAGTTCCATCTTTTAAAGATGCATCTGTAGAAATATGCAATAAAGAAGGAGGAAGCAAACCTTCAGCAAAATATGACTTCATACCTAAAGAAATTACCATGACAATATAGGAAGATACAATTGAGTTAACATGATGGAAGTAGAAAGAGCCCTCAACTGGAAATCAATAGATTTTGATTCTCCAATTAGTTTTGTGACCAGATAAATCATTCAATTTCATTCTCCAATTCTCAGTTTTTCCATCTATTCAATGAATTGATTGGATAGGATATAATTTTAGATTCCATCTTTCTCTGCATCGGTGTCCCTGTGATCCAATGAACTATAATAGAAAAGTATCAGAATCATTTATGGACTCAAAATTTTATATTTGATCAAAATCTACTATTCTAGCATATATCCGTGAAGCATAACTCATCTACTCTGAATGATCAGGAAAGGTTTCCATTTTTTTTTCAAGCAAAAAAAAATCATCCTAAACCATTCTGCAAATAAAATTTTTTGTTGTTGTTGTTGGTTTGTTTTTGTTTTGTTTTGTTTTTTGGCTTTTTTGCTGAGGCAATTGAGGTTAAGCGGCTTGCCCAGGGTCACACAGCTAGGGAATGTTAAGTGTCTGAGACCAAATTTGAACTCAGGTCCTCCTGATTTCAGGGCTGGTCCTCTATCTACTGTGCCACCTAGCTGCCCCTAAATAGTTTTTTTTTTTTTTTGCATAGAAATGCTTGTCATCTTCAAAGAGGAAGAGAAATATCTATTTATCAAATAATGCACCTATTTTTCAACATAGGGACATTATACTTAAAATATATATACATAAAAATACATATAATTAATGATGAAAGGCTTTGAAAGCCACATCTGTTAAGAAAGTCTGAGTTCACAGGTATTCAGTGAATGCTATTTCCTATCACCACTAAAATAGCAGAAACATTCATCTTCTCCCCCAGTAAGTCCAGTAGACAGATATAGAACCTGATTTGAAATGTCCTTCAGAAAGTTACTGGCTGTGTAAACATAAGCAAGTCACTTAGCCTTTTAACACCTGAGTCTCCTCATCTGTGAAATTCAGAGAGTATTATTTGCATTCATAAGGAAAGTGTTTTACAACCTTGTGTCTTTGGATAAAGGCTTGTTATTTTTATTGTTGCTTTCATCTTTTATTTTTATTCTCAATGTATGCAACAGTACTGCAAACATCTATATATCAAAGCTATATGATTTCCTTAGTTTGGGAATTCCTTCTTCCAACAGAAGATGCAATCTGTCAGTAAGTCAATAAATCAATCTTAGAGAACTTCCTGAGGCTCAGAAAGGTTAGTGATCATTTCCAAGACTCAATAAGTTATGTCTAGCTCTCTTCATCTTCTTCTTCCTCCTCCCCTTCATCTTCTTCTTCCTCCTCTTCTTTCTCCTCCTGCTCTTCTTCTTTCTTCTTCCTCCTCATTCTCCTTCTTTTCCTCTTTCTCCTGCTTCTCTGTCACTCTCTCTTTGTATCTGATTTCCTGTGTGTCTGAATCTGTGTGTAGCTGTCTCTATCTTTGTACTTCTCTCTCTGTGTCTCTCTTTCCTTCTCTCTCTCTCTCTCTCTCTCTCTCTCTCTCTCTCTCTCTCTCTCTCTCTCTCTCCTCTCTCTCTTCTCTCTCTCTCTGGTTTCCCTCTTTCCCTCAATCTTCCCATTATCAGTTCTTTTGAATTTTATTGGGATGAGGCCTAAAATTTTCTCTAAATATCTACCTGCTGTTAAGAATTGCAGAAAATTTGCTTTTCTGTTTTCGTCTACCTGGCACTATGAAAAAGTAAAAAAGGAAAAAGATAAAAGAATTGCAATAAAATAGAAAATGGAAGACAGGCCAATTCTTTGCATTGCCACACTTTGTTGCTAATAGAAAAAAAAAAAAAAACAAGAATTTTGAAAATGATCAAGTTTAAGATGCTTTTGCCATAGAGTTTGAAGATGCTTCAAGAGTGTTTTTGTGGAAGTCCTTCATATAATGGTGTCAGCTAAACCTAAATCTAGAAGTGATGGATATCAATTCCCATCAAGACATTAAGTAAACTGAAAAGAACAGGAAAAAATTAGAAGAACCTAATGCATCCCAGTGGATTGACTCATCTACCTGAAAGAACATCCTCAATGAGATTTAGTTCAGCACAACTTGGATCAGTTCCATTTACCATTAGCCATAGGAAAATTTTCTTGAAAGTCCACAAGGCAAAAAAAGGCATTCAGTCTATTGTTTTAGAGTTAAAAGTTGTCCTGGCATATGTATTCTTTACAGATGTGTGTTACTAGTCAGAAACTTCCACTGTGTACATACTCTCACCTGTGGATACTATATGCATAGGAGGAAGAGTATTTTCCAGGTTTAGGGAAAAATATTAAACAAATACTATTTCCTCTAGATTTACAGTAAATGCCTTAGTTAAAGTTAATTATTAGTCATTGAATTACCAATAGGAAATTCACCAGTGACAGATTTTGAATTAAAGTTTCAGTAGAAATAGCAACCCAAAAGGATTACCTATGAGAATAGTGGGTTTTAGTAGCTACTTCATCTCTAGGTCACCCCTGAGTATTAAAATGGAGGCCAATAAAGGAGAAATGACTCACTTTTTTTTCTTTTAATTGAATAACCCTGAGTAATTGAGAGTAGGACGTGATGTGCCAGAGTGTCTAACCCACTAAGTCATAGATAAGATTCAAATAATCAGTGTTGGTTATATGAGTTCCTACACTAGGAATTTTTCATGCTGAGGTAATCACAGCTCCTTCAGATATTCACATATGTTTCATGAAATGTTGATGATTCTCAGTCCCCTTCTCTATAAAATGTGAAAGTTTGACTACATGGTATCTGAGGCCCCTTCTTAATTTCTGATCACATTATGCTAGGAAGAAACACAAAGATCAAAAAATTAAAAACAAAAGTGTAGAGACATGAATTTTGCCTTCTAGAATGTTAAAGTCAAGATAGAAAGACAAGATGCATATATGCTTATACAGACACTAGCTGTGTGGCCCCAGACAGGTCGTGTAACCTTGTTTGTCTCAGTTTCCTCATATCTAAAATGATTTAGTGAAGGAAATGGAAAGCTTCTCTAATTTTTTTTTTTTTTTTTTGTGAAAATCTCACATAGGAACACAAAGAGTCAGACATGACTGCACAACAGCCACAAAACCCTGGAGAAAAAATTAAACAAGAGAAAATGATAACTGTTCTTAAGTATATTTATAAAAAGGATTGCTATGTGGATGATCAGGTTTATTCTTTTTTACCCCACAGGGATAAATCGGAGTAATAAGCAGAAAATGGGAGTTTGTGATGTCAGTGGAAAATCTTTCCTCACATAATTTAGAAATGGCAATAACTCTAGTTTTCATCTTGGAGTTCCTATGGCCAACTCAAGAGAAAAGTTTTGCCCTTTGGATAATTTTAGAATATTCAAAGCATGTTCAGTATACTACTTTTGAACCTGAGGGGAGAAAATTCACAAAAAAGAAAAAAATAAAAGCAGAGAAAAGTAATTGTGATATAGTTTTCCTGAGTCTTTCTCTTTAAGGTCTGATCCTACCCCATATTACAACATTGATGATCAAAGGCACATTCATTCAAATTATTTCTGTGGCTGTATCTGTTGACTTATATAACACCTTATTGGGGAACAAGCTGTGAGACAGCTTCATTCTAATATTTTTTTTCTTTTTTTTGTTATTGTTTTAGTCAACAACCAATGAACAAAATGAGATTTTATTTTCACATTACTTTTTAATGCATTGTGTGAAATAAAATGTAGGATTATTAAAAACTTGTCTGTTCACTTCCAAAAATTTCATCATTCATACATAAGGCACCACTTTCCTCATACAAGTAGGGTACTTCTATTATTATAGATAATGAGAATAGAGTTCTATAAAACACTAGAATATATGCTATATTTGATTTATTTTCTTTTCTTTTCCCCAATTTCATCATTATATATTATTAGAATAATCTGGCTAAATTATATCAGAAGCTAAGTTTTCACAGAATTGTGAAATTCAATTCAATAAACATTTATGAATTTTCTATAATATGGCAGGAACTATGTTAAGCACTATGGATATAAAAGATACCTTATACCTCTTTTTGGAGGTCCCTGGGGTGTGTGTGTGTGTGTGAGTGTATGTGTGTGTGTATGTGTGTGTGTATGTATGTGTGTGTGATATGCATTCCTGGAGCTTTCATGTTATGTATGGCATGAATATTCAACAGTCAGAAAGAGAGTAATATAGTGCAAAGAATACTGAATTTGGAGAAAGGACCTATGTCCAATGCAGTCATTTTGACAAGTTACTCAATTTCCTTATTTTAGAAGATGAATTTCAATTAGTTATTTGTTATCTATAAAGTCCTGTAAAAACTTAAATCTATGACCATATGATCTATGTCAAAATTACCAGTAGTAAAAAAAAAAAAAGGAAACAGAGAACTATAGATAGGGGAAACAGAGACAGACAAAATAATAGAGACAGAGAAAGAGGCAGAGGGAGAAAGGCAAAATGATTTGTAGTCTGAACAAATATCTTGCTAGGCTTACAATTTGTAAAGATCCTAACAATTTGTGATCACCATTATTGTCGTTATCATCATCATCTTTCAAGCCTGAAATATCGCTTCAATATCAAAAAGGTTTAATAATGTGCCTAAGCTTATAGATTTAATAATCAGATGCAGGATTTGGATCCATATCTTTTGATGAAAAGTCAAGTCATCTTTGACATTTACAGAACTAGAAACCAATACCACATTCTGTAATTATAAACTCATATATAAAGACATATATATGTATATTTGTATGTATAGTACTATATTTACCTAATTATCATGGAAATGCAAATAATAATAACAATAATAAAGAGGATGTTTACATTTACATTAAACCTTACTTTAAGGCTTTCAAAGTACTTTAAAAACATTACCCCTTTTGGGCCTTACAGCAACTCTTTGAAATAGGCACTATTATCTTCATTTTACCAAAGATTATGAATCTGGCAAGTATTTAAGAAAGGATTTCCATTTCTTAATAAGTCCATATCTGGTATTCCAGCTATCAAGTTATCTAGCTGCCTACAATAGATAGAAAAGTCAACTTGAACCTGAAGTCAAGTGTTGCCCCTGGAACATGTTCAGTGATTTGAGGTAAGCCATGTAACTTCTCCACACACCAGGCAACATTGGGAGAGTTTCAGAATAGACTTGATCTGCTTTGGTAAATTGGCAATTTTATCATTGGTAGTCCACTGCACCAATGAAATCTCCAAATTAGTCCCAAAAATATATGAGTATGGTATGGTTTGTATAATAGCTGGTGTATTGATCTTAGAATGAAGAAAGATTGGGATACAGAACATAAGTAAACTTGCTCTCAAATGCAATTCAATTCTCTAGAACCTTCAATTCTCTAGGACTTAAAAAACTTCCTAAGAGATATCTCCTAAATCATAGTCATCATACAATCTGAGTTTTTATATTCAGATGTTTCATCAGTATCACAATTTTTTCCTGTACATAGATATGTTTGATAAGTAATGGAGAGAACTAGCCTAGTATGTCCTTGATTTTCTAAGGAATTAGAAACAATTTTCAGGCTGCATAACCTAACCACAACTGTCAAATCTGTGATATAATTTCTGAGTTTGAAACTTTCCATTTTATTCTTGGAAAAAATAATTTTTGAACCATTTGAACTTGATTTGGAAATTAGGATGGTGACAAAGAAGCTAGTGTAACTTAAAACCTACTATTTGTGTATTCTGATATGACCAAAACTTAAATAAAAAATATTTTTGGTATTCTTATTTCTTTGGAATGATAGATTTCTAGAGTTGTATGTGTGGATGTAAATGCATTTGTTTAAAAATGCTACCACAAAAAACTACTTATTATTAAATTTCAAAGACAAAAGCAATTTACTAATATGTAGTTACAAAATGCATGTGGAAAAATTAAGCGAAATTGATATATTGGAAGGAAAGTTATACAAATATACATACAAACATATATGTACACACCCACACATATTCCATGACTCTTAATTGCCTGTTATATCAGAGATAAGAATAGGTTTCCTCATATCTCTTCCTCTTGAAAAGGAGCACCATATACTTATGTCAGTCATTTTTTAAAATTTTATTTTTTGTTTGTTTTCTCTCTCACATACATATATACACATAAATATCACTACAGCATTATCTCTTATCCCAAGGACTTTCAGGAATGGATATTTTTATGATATGTAAATTATCAATTGAGGTTTAAGAGTCCCACCTGATTTCACCCAGGCCCAGAACAATATTAGAGAACTTCATTAACTATCATTATGCTGATAAGAAATTAAGTGTTTCTCCTAGACACTCTTTATCAAAAAACAACAACAACAACAACAATAACGAAAGTCAAAATTTAATTACTATTGAATTAGAGGATATATTTAATGGCTAGAAGGGATTTCTGACATGTTTCTAGTCTCCTGAACTTTCTCCCAAGAAACATAATAGAGAGCTAAGAAAGACAATCAAAAAAGAGAGTATGAAATGCCTTTCCAAATATATAAATATATGTGTGTGCTCTATAATATTAAATAGAAATATTTCATGGATAAATGAAAGATAGATATTAGTGGTATCCACTTTCAGATTATTACAACAAATATTTATACTGTACCTACCATATGCCAGATCTTTTGCTTAGTACTTTACAAATATTATTTCACTTAAAACTACAAAAATCCTGGGAAATAGATGTTGCTATTATCCTTATTTTACTTTTGAGGAAACTGAGGTAAATAGAAGTTAAAGACACACAGCTGATCTGAAGCTGGATTTGAATTCAGATTATTCCGACTTCAGGATCACTTAGCTGTCTCACAAATTTTGTTGATTATTCTTCACAGTTTTGCTAATTGAAGAGTATTGTGTCCAAGACAAATGTAATATTTGCATATATGAAAAAAAAAACACTGAAAAAGTAAATTCTTCCAAGACAGTACATTTTTCTCAAGGTGTAAATAACTGTAATGTTGTTTGTTTATCTCTGTATTTAATTTATATTGGAGCAATGGTAAAACAGTTTATAGATAGAAAATCGGGAGTTCTAGAATTGCTAGTGTTTATGCTTTTGTTTTGTTTTGGGGTTATTGATTTAAAAGTATATTGTCTGATTTCTGTATAATTAGCAAAAGTGGATATTTGCTTGTCTTCCATGAACTAAGGATAGTTTGTCTTACTGAAGTCACTGAACTTTCAAACAGTAAAAGTAGTGCTACAACAAAACAAATATTAAAACAAACTCAATTTTATGGAACATTTCACATTTCTCTGCATAATTACTTGATTTTTGGAAAAGCTGATGTGATGGAGAGAGAGAAAGAGGCAGAGAGACAGAGACAGAGTGAGAGAGAGGAAGAGGGAAGGAAAGAGGGAGGACAGAGAAAGAGAAGAATGGAAGGAGGGAAGAAAGAAGCAG
Organism: Myrmecobius fasciatus; assembly: GCA_023553655.1. Classification (NCBI taxonomy): domain Eukaryota; kingdom Metazoa; phylum Chordata; class Mammalia; order Dasyuromorphia; family Myrmecobiidae; genus Myrmecobius; species Myrmecobius fasciatus. Next base: position 19,386 of record JAJPUD010011823.1, read on the forward strand.
GGAGAATATATGAAAACCTGGAGAAGGTAAATGATTTGTCCAAAGTTATATAACATACAAAGTATCAAAGTTGAGATATGAACCTTAATCATTTGATTATCTGATTTTCATTATCTTATGGGTCAGTATGTACTAATCACTCAGTCAGTAAGCATTTTTGATGACTACTTTGTATTAGGTACATGTGCAAGGCACTAAAGATAAAAAGGAAACAGTTCCTGATCTCAAGGAGCTTACATTAATCAGAAAAGCAAAACAACAGGAAAACACACACATATATGATACCATAGATAGATGTATGAATAAATAGATATATAGATAGATGAATAAAGACAGACAGACAGACAGATAGGCAGGCAGACAGATAGACAGATAGCTGGATAAAGATACGAATATAGATATATTTATATGTATATTTGCATATACAAAAGCAGAGATATACTTAATAAGTGAGAAATGTTAGAAAATGAGAGAAATAGATATATAGATGGATATAGCTAAGTAGAGAGAGAAATGGTGATAGATAATAGACAAATATATATTTAAATAAATATTATCCACAAAATAAATATAAGATTACTTTGAAAACACAATGTAATTTTGGAAGAAGGGGTAGAAATAGTGACTGAGAAATCAGATCAAAGAAGGTAGTGGAACTTGACCTCAACACTGAGTGGATCTATAGATGCTTTTTTTTTGAAAAAGTGGAAGTAACAGAATTGAAAATATGAGATGATCTATACAGAGACATAGAGATGGTAGGTTAATTATATATGAACAAAAGCAACTAGGCGAGTTTAATATTTCATAATGTATGTATAGGTGAATAATATGTAAAAGACTCACAAGAATGGACTGTTGCCAATGTGTAAAGAACCTCATAGGTCAAGTATTAGATCTGAGGGGCAAGAGATAGCTCCTGGTGGTGCTGAGCAGGGTAATGACATGGCTAAAGCTTCACGTTATATTTGTAGTAGGAACCCTCAAATAAGAACACTCATTTTGTTTAGTGCAACTTCATCTAAAATAAGAATCCTGCCAACACTTTTTTTTTTTAATTTTCCAAATTCACAGGACTAATCTCAGAGCCAACATTCCCTTTCATCCAGAAATTGTTTATCACTGAGTCAACATCATATTTTTTCTTCTATAAGGCAGTTTTACAGAGGCTTAAAACTCAATGTCACTAAATGAAAGTGATACACGATTCATCGGAAAACTGCAAAAGCCTACCTCCAAATTCCATTTTAAATAAATAGAGCTTACAGCCCCTTAGCGAGATGAATAAGCTTTCTGCTTTATTGGCTTTTGACAGAGTTGTAGATACAAACCAAGATTGGCTGACACAGCACAATTTTTGCAGTTTAGTGGTACAGAGATATAATATTACACTTGATAAACTACACATGCACATTCCAATATTCCTTTATGAAATTAAATATGCCCTGTAATTCTCAATAAAATGCATATATGGTATATTTCTACGTTTAAGGAAACTTGTAAAAATGATTTTCCCTGGCTATACTTTCTTGAAGCATTTTGGTTCTTTCCTTTTTATAGATTAAGATGGTTTGAGCAGAAAGAGAAGCTCTGATTTAAATGAGTAGTTTTCCCCCCACTCACCCAAATCTGTCTTCAGCCTATCTTTCCAAACTTAATGCACATTATGCTGCATTCACTTACTCTGTATTCAAGCCAAAGTGGCTTATTTACTGTTTCCTGAACTTAGAATTTTATCCCCTTTTGCCCTTATGCTTAGGATATTGTTTCTCCTCATTTCTGTCTCTTAGACTTCTTAACTTTCTAAAAGAATTGGGTGATCATTTCTTGTGGAAATTTCTTCTTTATATTCATCATTTGTTTGCATCTACCTACCTCAAATTATCATGCACAATCATTAGCATATAGTACCTCTGCTATTTTCTTAAGGTAGGGACACTTTTATTGAATCAATTAATCAATCAAGGATATTAAACTAATGTAAGCCAAATCAAACTCTATACATATCAAGAATGTGAGTAACTGGTGGTGTAGAGGAATATTCCTGGGATGAATGATAACTTGGGCAGAGGCACAAATGTGGTAGATGAAATGTGTCATAGATAAATATGTGTATATCTCTCTTTTTGCATATCTATAATCATTGTTATATCTTTCTATTTATCAACATGTCTATGTCTATTTCCAATCTATTTCTAGAGATATAGATATATTTCCCCTAACAGCCTAGTAAAAACCCAGGAGAATGGGGGCCTCTCTATAATTCAGAGTTGTGATTAAGGTTCTGTTTTTATTTTTGCTTTGTTTTTGCATCTCATACACTGTTCTACCTGAAATCAACTGAAATATCTATCCAGAAAACATATTATTATTTTAGGCTCTTGTTCCCAGTCCCAAAGTTTTGTGGGGGAAAAAAAAAGATGTTTACCAGATCTTTGGTGAATTGAAGAAAGACTGGAGGGAATTATGTTCAAAATACCACTTTTGGCTTATAAACATCCATAATTTCTTCCAAATTGCATTGCTAAAACCAATTTTATTCAAATAAATTGTGAAACTTTTTTTTTTATTCCTGATGAGTCTTTATTAGTGCAACAAGGTGGTATAGCAGATGAAATGTTGGACCTAGAGTCAGCAAGACATAGATTGAAATTCTACCTTGGACACTAACTAGGTGTGTGTGACTGATCAATTCATTTAACCTCTCTTAGCCTCAGTTTCTTCATCTGTGAAATAGGAGTGATAATAGCACGTCTTCCAATTTTCTTGTGAAGATAGAAGGAAATAATATACATAAAACATTTTCCAAAACTTAATGACCCATATAAATATTAGGTAGTAATAGTAACAAAGGGCAATTTGATGTAACAACAGATAAAATTCTGCACCTAGATTCAGAAAAATATATTTTCCTGAGTTCAAACCTGGCCTCAGACACTTTTTAGCTATCTGACTTTGGGCAAGCCACTTAATCTCTGTCTGCCTCAGTTTCTTCATCTTTAAAAGGAGTCAGAGAAGCAAATGCCAAAACATTCCAGTATTAATGCCCAAAAAAACCCCCAAAACAAATGAAGTCATGAAGAGTCATACATGACTGAAAAATGTCTAAACAAAAAATAGTGGTTGTAGTAATAGGAGGAGGAGGATAAGAAGTAGCAGTAGTAATAACAGCATGATCAATGATAGTAATAGTTATAATAATCATATTGTCATTATTATGATCATTATGATTATTACCAAAGGCATTGGAACTTAAAACTGAATTTATACTTTGGGAACATACTCTATAGGTAAAATTAATTTTTAAATGAAGGACATAGGTGCTTCAAAATATTACCAGGATTTGAAAAAAAATGTGATTTATTTTTAATTGTGATTTATTTGTGATTTAAAAGCAGATCACAGAAATAGGTAAACTGATGGTTTTATAATCATCGTTCTCCCTCACCCCACCTTAAAAAAAGGAAACACACAAATACACCTCTGCAATAAAAATACATTTCCCCCCCTCAAGCTGTTTGGATTACTAACAATGTATGACAAACCAGAATACATAGGCACTAAAATGTTTCTGTCTCTGAAAGTTTTCTGAGCTTTTTTTTTAATTTGTGAAAGTTATTATAGGTTTCTACCATCATCTCTCATTTCTGAAAGATTTATTAAAACTACCCATCACAATCTTAATGGGAAAAACTCTATAAGAAGAAGTTATTGGGTTCATGTACTAGAGTGCCATTTTTTTCACTACAATATTCTTGCAGTGATTCTGGATGACATGGATTACCCAAGTCTTCAAAGAATTAAAGTGGAGGGTTATCCAGAGTTCAATGCAGAGGTGCATGGCGGGGATGAGTCAGCTGCAACTCATTTCTAGTCAAGAATCATTCAAGTGAAATATCATTAACATTGACATCAAAGAAATGCATGACCCCCAAAAAAGTTAAGTGAGAAGGAAATGTGGATAGGAGGTTACCAACAGGCAGTCCATGTGTTCCCTAATATTCAAGTTATGTCTTCATTACCATCATCATGATTATCATATCTCAGATTTATATGGCTCTTTATATATATTACCTCACAATATCCTGTCACTATAACTGGACTAAGAACATTAGCACATTATATAGACCTTTTTGTATAGGGGTCAAATGGAGGGAGTGAAGAAAAATAATCCGGTCCCAGCTTGAGCTATTTGTGTTACTGGAATGAATATCCATATCAGTGAGATCACAAATCTCTCCAGGTATCAAAGATCGATTGACTTGTCTATTCCTTCACTGTCACCGATGGTTGCAGGGGAATGAATACTTCCCTTGCAATCTATATGAGTTTAACTAAACCATAAGGACGTAAAACCTTCATGCACTAAATTGAAAGCTAACTCATAAAAACAGACCCCAAGACTAGGAAATGTCTATGATAGGCTATCTGAGAATACAACACGAATATATAGATGTGTATATATATTATAAGCATAATATATATATATATATACAATCTATATAATAGGAAGTTAATAATACACACACACACACACACACATATATATATATTATGGGAAATTAATTTAAAAGGTGAGGGATTAGGGAAAATGATTTATACTCATGGAATTCAGGGAGAAGAGGATTCACCCTCCTTGGTCAACTCAGGAAAACATTCTATTTCCCTGGTCTGTCACTCAGGTTCAAAATGCATTAAATTAATGAAAGGCTGCTTCTTTATGTTATTATATTTTTGATGTTGGGTTTCATCAGTGAGTTTGTTTTGATTTGCTCCCAATTTCCCGCTTTAATGGTTAATAACTTGATTGAAGAAAACTTTGTTTTCAAATGAATCTAGACTACTTCATTACCCTGTCAATTTGAGAAAGATGAGACACTTCTCAGGATCACAGTTGTTTCTTTAGAGTTCATCTGATTACATTAAACTGTATTTAAATTTCTCCAAGCTCCATATTCCATGATGTCTTGATAAGTATTTTCCACATTTAAATTCCCTAAGTAGACATAATTCCTCAAAGAGAAAATTGCATATTTCTGAGAACTGTTACTAGATGTTTGCATATACTTCTATAATAATAAAGTTTACTTTAAGAAAATGGACTGGGGAAGCTAGGTGGCACAGTGGATAGAGTACCAGCCCTGAAGTCAGGAAGACCTGAGTTCAAATTTGGTCTCAGACACTTAACATTGCCTAGCTCTGTGACCCTGGGCAAGCCACTTAATCCCAATTGCCTCAGCAAAAAGCAAAAAGCAAAAGCAAAAACAAAAACAAAAAAAAAAAAAAACCAAAGAAAATGGACTACTGGTAGCTTTTGGCTTTTGTGAATTGTAAGCAAATATAAGGAGTAGTTCTCTAAATAGGGGAAGGAAAGGAACATAATAGGAAACAAGTTGACATAAAATCAAAACATCAATTTGTTTCCCATTATGTTCCTTTCTTTAAAATTTAAATGCAAACTATATGAGTCCTTAAGTCAGTTAATATTTAAAACAATTTGATTGATGCCTTTTATATAGTAATAAAAATAACTAATATTTATAGAGTTCATGTTATGTGCCCAGGCACTGTGTAAAATGCTTCACAATTATATAGGTTTTGTTTTTTTGGTCCACACAATAATCCTAAGAGATGAAAGACATTTTTATCCTTTTACAGATTAGGAAACTGAGGCAAACAGGATCCGCAGTCACAAACTTTCTGAAGCTAGATTTAAAATAAGGTTTTTCTACCTCAATTTTTCCCAGAGAGCTATATCTTATGACATAGATTTCTTTCTGAAATGAAAAAAAATTAAGAAAAACTAAGCAAGATATTTAAATATATTCATGCAATAGAGTATCATTTTTCACAATATTTTTGAAGTGATTCTGGGTTACATGGATTAACCAAGTCTTCAAAGAATTAAAGTGGAGGATTATGCAGAGATTAATGGAGATGTGCATGGCAGGGATGAGTCAGCTTCAATTCATTCCTAATCATGAATGATTCAAGTGAAATATCACAAATAGTGGTATCAAAGATATGTATAACCAGAAAAAAAATTAGGTGGAGATAGGGGAACACCAATAGGCAGTCCATATGTCCCCCCAAAAGGGAAGGGTTGTTCTTCATTCTCAAAGAGGACCAAAATGTCATTATTATGTCAGAGTCAGATTACAGTGTGTCTGACTATGGATGATCAGACCAAATGAGCTTGGAATGCTCTGCCACAGGTTGGACACAAATAATCTCTATAAACATTTAGGGTGAACTCTCTAACTTTGCTCATTTCACATTTCTGCTGAGCTAATTCAATTCTACTTTGCTCATAGAGCACACCTTTCTCTGATGAGAGGATGCTAGATATTCTTTTGCCATTGTCTTCCATGTCATACAATCAACTCTAAAGTTCTTGAGAGACCTTGAGAGTGAGTGTCCTTGTATCACTTTATCTGACTACCTTGTGAGTGCTTGCCTTGTTTAAGTTCTGCATAAAATAATCTTTTTTTGGCAAACAGATTTATTCAGCATTCTAGCAATGTGGCCTAACAAAGGAGTTATACTCTCTGCAGTAGAGTTGGAATCATTGACAGTTTAGTTCAAAAAAGGATTTCGGTGTTTGGTATCTTATCCTGCCAGGTGATCTTCAGAATCTTCCTAAAACAATTCAAATGGAAACAATTAAATTTACATTGCCATACTGTCCAAGTTTCACAGGAGTACAACCGTGAGGTCATGTTCTGAGGTCAGAACAATGGCTCTGTAATCCTTCAGTTTGGTAGTCAGTCTATTATTTCTCCTTTCTCACACTTTGCAATCTTCATGATTACTGTACCTCAGATTTATATAGCACCTTATGGTTTTTTGGGTGTGTCTCATACAGTAATTCACAATTTCCTGTCATGACAACTAGACTAAGAACATCAGCATATAGTATCAACCTCCTTATAGAGAAATTAAAGAGAAGAAGAAAAAAAGAAAAATGCTGAGAGAGAATGGTTGAACTGATATTTGTGTCACTGGGATTTATAATCAATATCAGTGAGATCACAGATCTCTCCGAGTACCAAAAACAAAAGAAAACAAAACAAAAATAAACAAAAAAATTACATCTGTGCTCTACACCCATAGTACCAAATTCTACAAAGAATCAGGGGTGAGTCCTTTCTCTCTGGGTTCATATTTGGCCATTAAACTTTTGTAACAATTGAATATGATTATTTCTTTTTTTTTCTGTTAACATTATTAAATATAACTATACCATTTCCTTAAATCTATTTATTTCATAAAAAATTAGTTCATTATTGATTCATAAGTCTTCCCATGTGTCTCTCTATGCTCAGTACAAGCATTATTTCTCATATTACAGCACAATCTATTATTTCATATACCAAAACTTGCTTGACCATTGCTGATCAAGTCTTTTGTTTCTAGATCTTTGTTATTGCAGAAAGTGGGCATTACTTTTTTATAGTGGCAAGGATCTGGAAACAAAATAGATGCTCATTGATTGAACATCTACTAAGTGGTTAAACAAAGTAGATACATGGAAGTAATAGAAAATTGTGCTTTAGAAATGATGACTATAGGAAACACAAGGAAGCATGGAAAGTTATCAATGATGTAAGCAGAGCTAAGAAATACACATACACACACATATCCAAGCACACCAACCTAAGTATAAGGAAAATGAAAAGAACAACAAAACAATTGAAAATAAAAGTTTAGAAGTACTAAATATGAAATTCAATACCAAAGAAAAGCTATGAGTTGATACTTCCCCTGTATCAGTACAAATATCTGGACCCTCAGGTATTGATCATTGCATGTGGTATCAGCTTTTTTCAACTCACTCTCTAGCTTTTGCTTGTTTTTTTTCTGTTTATATTATTTTTAACACTTTCCTTGTTATAAGAAATAGTTATCTAATTAGGAGGAAAATGGCTATTGCTAGAAATTTAGTTGATATAAAAAGAAATATCAACAAAACATTTTAATGTGGTAATATAATTGGCATAAATAAGTAATTTTTATCATTGGTTTTCTTGGGTAAGTTGATTCTAATAAATTTTAAAGAAGTAATCTGATGTTTTAGAGAATACTTTGGATCTGGTCACAGAATATCAAAGTTCAAATCCAGTCTATCACTTCCTTTTTATTTTACCTTAGTCAACCCACTTAAATTGTGAGATTCAATTTCATTATCAATAAATTGAAGGTTAAACGTAGAAAAATTCCTCCCATTATTCTTCTGAAGAAAATATTTGGTAAACAAAGTGTTATAAAAATTACATTATTGCTATTATAAATGATTACTTAAATTACAATATTTTCTGAATAATTCTCCTTCCAAAATGAAACTAAATGGAGGAACTATATTTTACAGATGAAGAAACTGAGATAGATAGAGGTTAAGTGCAAAAACATCTCACAGATTGTGTTTGAATTTGGATTTGAACGCAGACTTTCTTGATTCAAGATGTTTTAAAGAGATGACTCCTTTCATTGCCTTTGAAGTATCACTTAAAAACAGATATAAATGTTTTTTTTTTGCTTTGTTTTTTGGTGGGGTTCACATTAAAAAAGCTATGTGTATATAATGCACTCATACTCTGGACATACTATTCCCTTTTAATAATATTTATAGAACTAAGACTTGGTAACCAAGGTGGAAAATGAAAATCTTCCAAGTCACCATTTTCAATTCTGTCCATTTTCAACAGAACAGAATTCAAAGTAATTCAATTATAATGGACACCAAGACTTCCTTTGTGGAGCTGACATAATATGAATGGGAGGATATTTACAATGAACAAGCAGTGTTGAGTAATTGAGGCAATGCTAGATCTGGAGTTAAGACACTTGCCTTTGAATTTCAGATCTGATGCTCCTGACCAGAGCAAGTTATTTAACTGCTCTCAAAATCTTTATCCATGAACAGCAACAGAGCATGGAGTGCCAAACTTTGAATCAGGAAAGCCTGAGTTCAAATCCAAACTCAATCCTTTCACTTAACAGAATCTTGGAACAGAGAACCTAAGTGCCTTACCAAAGGTCAGGTGAATAGTATAATCCAAAGAAAGAATTTCAGCACAATGCCTTATAACCCTGAGTTAAGGGTACTTAAGCTTCAACAGATTGCTTTTTCATGGAATGGAATAGATTCAATTTTTTTAAAGACCCTAACAAATCCAAACTCAGACACAATCTGAGAACCCTCTGAAAATCGCTTAACCTCTGTCTACCTCAGTTTCTTCATCTGTAAAACGTAAATAATAAGAGCACCCATGCTGTAAAGTTACTGTGAGGGTAAGAATAAGATAATATATGTAAATTAATTCAGAAATCTTTATATGCTATATCAATTTATTAGCTATTATTATATAACATTTTTCTTTGAATCAGTACCTAAATAGTCATATTGTGTAAGAATCAGTCAATAAAACAGATTCACCAGTAGGAAACTAGTCACAATATGGTACTTTGTTGCAGTTATCATGATCATTATCATCATCATCATCATCATTTTATAGTTTTATTATGAAGGCCAAATGATATAGTTAATGAGAATAATTTCTTAACCATTAAGATGCTACAAAAGTGTCTACTGGTCCAATATACTTCAGAACATGTGGCTATCTAGCTTATTTTTTCCAGATATCCATATTTTCTTAGAAAATATACTACTTAGAGATTTTTTAGCAAATATAATTGTCTCTTTCTGGGGAACAAATGTTTTCTTTAGAAAAGGACAAATATGGACATATTTGGGATACTTTGGTATTATTTTGGGGCCAGATTTTGCTCCGACACAATTTATATAATAAATTATTGACACTACTATATAATTAGTCTTGAGTTATAAAATAATAATAATAAAAATTGATTTGGTTTTATCTTTGTTATTCTGTTTGGTAACAGCTGCCTAGAAAAGTTGCTAATTCTTTCCCAGATCTTTAGAGCATTTCATTTCTGTAAAAATTGCACTTAATTTCTTATAATTCAAAAGTAAAATGAATGGATGGAAGCACAAAAGTTACCTACTTTTACTACTCAAACAATCATGACCAGAACCAAAAAAAAAAGGTTTATTTTAGTTAAATTTTTGAGAATGTATGGTACTTTATCTTTAAAGCATGAGAAAAAAGCTTTTTGAGGGGTTTCTTTTCAGGAAATGCCCTGCCCTTTCATTTCTTTCTTACCAATTTTCCAGAATCTCTGGAGTTTGCCTTTGGCATTGAGCTACTTTCTGCTCTGGAAAATCTCACTGGTATTCCATCCTCTCTCTCCCTCTAGTGAGTTTCTTCTATAATATTTTTTCAATAATTGGCCATCTTTCAGTCTTCTTGTTCCACTACACCCCCAACTGTCCAGAAGTTTTGATCCATAGAAATATTAATATTCTCATATTTTTGTAGTAGTTGATATAGAATTTTAGCAAATTGTAATGTATCATTGTATTCAAGGAATAATAGATATAGAAATAGAAAGCATTTTAAAGTCACATCCAATCCTTTCAGCTAACAGAGTCTTGGATCAGAGAACTTAAGTGTCCTACTTTCAAAGGTCAGATGAGTAGTATAATCCAAAAAAAAAAAAAAGGATTTAAGCACAATGCCCTATAATCCTGAGTTAAGGGTACTTAAACTTCAACAGATTGCTTTCTCATGAAATGACATAGATTCAGTTTTTTTAAAAAACCCTAATAATATAATAAAAACTTTGGGGCATTCTGCCATGCTGGCAAGATTTCAGTCAATGAACAGGTCATAGATTGTATCAGATCAGCAAAGCTGGTCACAAGATGGTACTTTGTTTCAGTCACAGCAACTCATAATACTATCCACTACTACTTGAGTAATATAATAACTTGAAATCCAGGAAAAGGGGAAATTCATACCAATAAAGTGGTACATAATGACCTGGACAATAGTTCACCACAAATTATGCTCTAGGCTTTCGAAACTTTGAACATCATTTAAATGTGTGATGAATATATTGTTTTGCTAGTGTAGACAAATCTTGGTATAGGAACTCTCAACCAATGAAATCATAGCCTGTCTATAATTTAAATTCTAAAAATACCAAGAACTTATATAAATTTCAAGCTAAATGACTTAACCAGGGTCACACATATTTTAAAGATCAAAGGCAGGGTTTGAATCCATGTCTTTGTGATGGCAAGTCCAGAATTCTGTCCACTTTAGGCAACCTTAACTGAAAGATGAAAAGACACAGGTGGCACAGTGGATAGAATGCTAAAACCCAAATCAGGATGATCTGAATTTGAAATCCTGTCTCAGATACTTACTATGTGACCCTAGATAAGTAACTTTATTTTGATCTGCTTCAGTTTTCTTATCTGGTAAATGAGAATAATAACACCTAACAACTAAGATTATTGTGAGGAGCAAATGAAATAACATATATAAATGGCTTTGTAAATCTTAAAATGCAATAAATTTGATTATTAATAATAATATGCCTTTATTATTGCTTGCATTAATATTTTTTACAGGAATAGAACTGCATTCTCTATAATTCTTCCCACTAATATTGCAAGGTAGCACAAGTTCTCTTTAGAAACAAAATATTGCAAATATTTTTAAACAATGGGGTTAGCTCTATCCCTCCCCTTTCCTCTTCCCTCTGTCCTGATTTCTGTATCCCTGCAAAAAGTAACATTTTAAAATCATTTCTATTGATTATTTATATAAACATGTAGAAACTATTCCCTTCTTCTTTAAATTAGAGAAAGGAATGAAAATAGTTATTTTCCCTAACTTGTGGTGGCTAAGGTAAAAAGGAAACTGTAATTGGTACCCTTGTCTTATAAAAAAAAAAGTCATAAACATTGTAGATGGATGAGATACCCTGTTGTGAAGGAGACAAAAGACATAGATATACCAATTCATGAATGAAAAATAGAAGCAGAGAGCTCTATGGAACCTAGAGGAGATAACTCTAAGAGCAATGTCAATAAAGGAAAATAGATGGCTCTCAGACCTTTTATATTTTGGTCTAAAAACTGTCACACCACTGGGTATGGTTACACCTCTTCTGGTCAATAATGGTCATTATATCCATCCCAATGCTTCTCTTAAAACCTGAGAGCCAGTGTTATCCTGTGCCATAAACCTGTCTTCCTAGCTCCCTGATGTCCCTTTCCCCAGACATTGCATTTTACACTATAAGCCTTGTCTTATGTGAGTTAAACACAATAATGAAGACTTATCGATTTGAGCATTGCTGGCATGGCTGGTTCTTTACAACAATCTTGGAAATAGACTGGGGCTTGCACCAATCTCACACACATATCCAATTCCATTGACCCAGTAGAATATTAATCAAAACTAAAAAAGCAATATCTTATACCCAGAGGGTATACAATTGCTGTAAAAGTATGTTGATCTTTTACTCCCAGTTGAAAAGCTTTTAATTTCTTTTATTAAAATTTTCAATAGTATTATATTTTTTCTAAATACGTGTAAAGATAATTCCCAAAATTCATTTTTGGAAGACAATGTGTTCCAATTTTTTTCTCTCTCCTTTTACCTCCTCCCTCTCCAAGACAGCAAATAATCTGTTGTAGGTTAAATATGGGCAATTTTTAAAAACACATTTTCATCTTTGTCATCTTGTGCAAGAGAAACCAGATCAAATGGAAAAAAAAGAAGGAAAAAACAAGCAAAAAGATGAAAATACTGTTTCAATCCATACTTCTCCTTTTAATATAGTTGGCCTTTTCCATTTTGAGTCTATTAGAATTACCTGGAATCATTATGTTTTTGAGAAGAGCCCAATCCATGACAGTTGATCATCTTTTGTTGTTACTGTGTACAAGATTCTCTTGCTTTTGCTTACTTCACTCAGCATGAGTTCATGTAAGTCTTTTAGACAAAAAAAAGTATTTAATTTCAACCAATTCACAAATATTTATTAAATAAGAAGAGAAACTTAAGGATATCATGAATAACCTCAAATAGTTTTGTGTCATTTTGAGTAAGAACAAATTATAGCCTGGGAAAGACTCAATTTGTTATAGTAAAAAAAAAGAAATCCTTAGGAAGATGAGGTCAAGTATCTTCCTTAATATATATTTGATGTGAGTTCTTTTTTTATTAAAATAATTCTTTATTTGTCACTTTTTTGAGTATTTTAACAGATACTAAATTTTTTTTTGTTTTTTTTATTAATACTTTTTATTTTCAAAACATATGTATGGGTAATTCCCAAACATTAACCCTTACAAAGCTTTCTGTTACAAATTTCCCCCCCTACTCCCCACCCCTCCCCTAGATGGCAGGATATCCACTACATGATAATTACGTTAGAATACTTAAGAAATCGAATATATGTATAGTTATTGCATCATTTTCTGTGCAGGAGAAATCATATCTACAAGAAAGAATAATCTGATAAAGGAAATACAATGCAAGCAAATCTCAATAGAGAACATGAAAATGTTATGTTGTGGTCCACATTTCACATCCCTCTCTCTAGGTGTATATGGCTCTCTTCACCGAACAATTGGAACTGATTTGAAGCATTTCATTGTTGAAGAGAGTGATGTCCATTAGAACTGATCCTCATATAGTATTGTTGTTGCTGTGAATAATGATCTCTTGGTTCTGCTCACTTCACTGAGCATTAGTTCATGAAAATCTCTCCAGGCCTCTCTGAAATCATCCTGCTGGGCGTTTCTTACAGAACAATAATATTCCATAACATTCATATACCATAATTTATTCAGCCATTCTCCAATTGATGGGCATCCCTTCAGTTTCCAGTTTCTAGCCACTACAAAAAGAGCTGCCACAAACATTCTTGCACATGTGGGGCCCTTTCCTTCTCTTATGATTTCTTTGGGATATAAGCCCAATAGAAACACTGCTGTGTCAAAAGGTATGCATAGTTTGATAAATTTTTGAGCATAGCTCCAAATTGCTCTCCAGAATGGCTAGATCCGTTCACAGCTCCACCAACAATGCATCAGTGTCCCAGTCTTCCCACATCCCCTCCAACATTCATCTTTATCTTTTCCTGTCATTTTAGCCAATCTGACAGGTGTGTAGTGGTACCTCAGAGTTGTCTTAATTTGCATTTCTCTGATCAATAGTGATTTGGAGCACCTTTTCATATGATTATAAATAGTTTTAATTTCCTCATCTGAAAATTGTCTGTTCATATCCTTTGACCATTTATCAATTGGAGAATAGCTTGAATTCTTATAAAAATGAGACAATTCTCTATATATCTTAGAGATGAGACCTTTATCAGAACCCTTAAATGTAAAGATGATTTCCCAATTTGATGCTTCCCTCCTAATCTTGTCTGCATTAGTTTTGTTTGTACAGAAACTTTTTAACTTAATCAAAATGATCTATCTGGTGTTCATTTAAGAGTTCCAGATCTTCTTTGGATATAAATTTATTCCATTTCCACAGGTCTGAGAGGTAAACTATCCTATGTTCCTCTAATTTGGTTATAATATCACTCTTTATATCTAGATCATGAACCCATTTAGATCTTATCTTGGTGTGGGGTGTTAGGTGTGGGGCCAGCCTTGAATTCTTCCACACTAGTTTCCAATTTTCCCAGCAGTTTTTGCCGAATAGTGAGTATTTATCCGAAAAGCTGGGGTCTTTGGGTTTATCAAATACTAAATTGCTAACATTATTACCTAGCTTGTCCTGATATTCTATCCTGTGGCACTGATCAAGTGCTCTATTTCTCCGCCAGTACCAAATGGTTTTGATGACCGCTGTTTTATGATATAGTTTTAAATCTGGTACAGCAAAGCCACCTTTTGATGTGAGTTCTTAATAAAGTTTTTTAGTCTCTAAGTTTCTGTGCCACTTAGTTCTCTAAGACTATACCTTATCACACACACACACACACACACACACACACACACACATACACACACAGACACACACACACGAACACATAATCTGCTATGTTCTAATATTAGTTTCTTCACAAGAGAATTCTATAGTAATAAAATAAAGTATCTATCCTCTCCCTCATTCCAGTTGTTAAGATACATAGACAAAGAAGCAAATCACCTAGTATTAAACAATATTCAATCTATTACACTATGAGAAAATTATCTATGCATATATTTTGAAAATAAAAAGCTTTAATTACAAAATGAATTTGATTCTATACCTAAAACAGCAATGTCTTGATCATACCCTAGATGAAGTGCCAAAGCTACATCCTATTCCTCACTTTATACCAAAATTTTCATGGCATAATTTATCAGACATCCTGGTTCCATAGGAGAAGGCAATGACTTTCAGAAGAACATGAAATTGTAGCATCATCCTACATATACTTTAGGAGTTAGAACATGTCTGTGAGCCTTATTTTACCCATATATAAAATGCAATTGAAGAAAGGAAACATGGAATAAAGAATAGGAAAGCTCTTTAAGCATCAATCAATATAAATATTTGTATATGTTTAATTAGTTAGCCACTATATAACGTTATTGGTAAGTGTTATTATAACTAAGGACACAGAATGCCACTGAGAGGACAGGAAGACAGCCTAGTTGAAATAACAAGGTACTTTGGTGGACAGAAAGGAAAGGGCATGTGCCAAACAAGACTAACCACTATAACACCTTTGACCATCTTATCTCCTCAGATCTTAATGGCAACACCCAGGATCCTGAACCTAATTATGTTGTGAATAATAGTGACCCGAAATTCACCACACTTGCTTTCAGCCTGGCTTCATGGTCATCACCTAAGAAAGAAATCATGAAACAAGGGATCATCTTTCTCACTATCATCAAGAACATTGGCTAATCAGCTTCAAGCAGTAGGCACGTGGGCATATGAAACCTAGGAAGAACAGCATCTTCCATACTACTCAATCTGCTTCTATCCTATCACAATGATCACCTGGGGAAGCAACTCTTGTGGAGAAGAGATCAGATTCCTTCCATCTACTTTTAGTTGGTTATTACCCAAAAAACATGCAAACCTGTCTACTTGAAGTAATCAGGCACCTGAAGGAGGGAGAGAAGGCAACATGTTCTATGGAAATCAATCTACCACAAGCACCTTGGACACCATCTCCCCTCAAATGCTAATGGAGACATCACAGGATATTGAACTCAAGACTTCTGGGAATTATTATGTTTCCATGCCAGTTATCACAATCACCCTTCTGAGAGTGTGGTGATGTAGCATGGTAACTACTGATGCAAATATTATACTCATAGCTACCAAAGACCCAGGAAACAAATAGACCCAGTCTGGGCACTATCAAATAATTACTCTGACAGTCATATGATTTTGCTAGTCTTCAATGACATCAAAGAAGAGGTATTATCAGGTGCCTTGACCTTGCACTCTGAGGACCATGGAACTTTACTACCTGCCTTGTATATGAAGCTTTCCCCATATGTTGTCTCCCTCATTAGAATGAGCTATCTGAGAGCAAGAGAGAAAAGTCTGTTTGTACCCCCAAAGGTTAACACACTGCTTACATGTATTCATTATATTACCCACATAAATCTATGGAACTTCTACTTATTCATGCAAGTAATTTGAAATAAAATTCTTTTTCAGAGTATATATAATCGAACCTTGTATATAAATCTTAAAGCATGACCACGTTTTGAGTATTACAAAAAACTTCTTAAACCATGGAAATTATGACAGTGTATATTTCATATCTAACAGTTCATATTAATTACCTCTACATTATGGTCTCAGGTATTTTTGAATTATTAAAATAGTAAATCATAGCTAAGGTAATTAGGTAATGCATAATGAAATTAAATTAAATTCAGCATCTTCCTATAGGCTTGCTAATTTTTGCGTGAGATATGCTGATCAACAAGGTGTCTTGAAATGTGGATTCCTGATTAATGATCTTGTTAATAAACTCATCTAAATGCATGCTCCTGGGCATCTTCTAAAGAAAAGAAGGTTTTTAGAAAGCTAGCAGATGAAAAAAAAAACCAGCTTATGAATAATGGATGTATTTGTTCATTTCTATCTGCTGCCTTTTGCTTGTAATGATATGTTTTGATAGCTGTAAATAGCAGGGATTTGTGGATGAAAGATATCATTTACCTTAAGGTATTTTACTATTCTAGAGATTTGACATATTATATCACATCACTCCAGTGGTAAAACCAGCAAATTCTGCTTGACCTTAAGTTATGAAATAGGAATAACAGCATAAAGATTTTTCCCCTCCAAGGATGATACACTTTTTTGCAAGAACTTGTATTAATGTTCTTTTGAAGTCAGTTGGACTGGGAAGATGACAAACTTCATGACAAAGTCAGGTCACAGAAACACTAGCTGTGAAGGACTAGCCAAAGGCAAGGGTCTGCGAAAAGAGCAAAGAGGCATGGGTAATCCAAGACACTTCCTTACATTGTCTTGAAAAGCAGAAGAGATGGGTAGGAAGGCAAATGTAAGCAGACAACAAATAATCATAAAGGGAAGGGGAAAGGTAGAGTCAGGATACAGACCTACTGTTGTAAAACCTAAGGAGAAATAATCAGAGAAGGGTAGGTTTAACAGAGTTCCATTTGCACAAATTTCCCCTCATTTATACAAAATATTTTCCCTTCTTTGCTGTCTCTTAGAATCCCTAGTTGATTCATAACTATATTCATGTGTTATCTCTGATGGGAAATCTTTCCTTATCCCCCTATTAAATGCTTTTACACAAATAATGATATAAAAATTAATTTGTTAATAGGACACATATACATATACACATATTTGTATCCAAAAGCAGATGATAGAGCTCTGAATGAGGAGTTAGGAAAAACTAAATCCCAATCAGATACTTAATAGCTATGGGATACCAGAAAGTCATTTCATCTATATGCCTCAGTTTCTTCAATTGTAAAATGGGGATATTAATAGCAATTATTTTGCAAGGATTTTGTGTCATATGAGATTAGAACTCTAAAATACAAGATGAAAAATAACATGCAATCCAGATCTACTCTCAACCTTCCTCTTCAAACACCTTTAAAGTCACAACTCAAATTAAATTTTGGAGAAGCTAGCCCAACAAAAGGTAAAGTTTGTAACACCAAGTTTAGAGGCCTGTCTGGAGGACCCCTCCTTAGCCCTCACCATGCATGTTGGTAGTAACACTGGCCATAGCAAGAGCAACAGCTTAGGGAGTTCTCAGCCCAGAGATAGTAAGGGGGTCAGACAAATTATCAAAAGAGATTACCGGGGACCTTTTTTTTTTTTTTTGGAAATGGGTATAGTGGACTCTGTTGGCAACTTTTTATCACCCAAATTAATTTGAAAAATAAGAAAATAAAAATATCTAAAAATTTGAACAGAATTACTATTACTGCCTAATAAAGTTAAAAGTCAAGAGATAGGCTGAAAAGATAAACAAATAATACAAAATAAAATTGAGCATATAAAGCTACTGTGGCTGCAAGGAAAACAACACTAAGAAAACAGCTGGTATATGAATGTTATGGAATATTATTGTTCTGTGAGAAATGACCAGCAGGACGATTTCAGAGAGGCCTGGAGAGACTTGCATGAACTGATGCTGAGTGAAACGAGCAGAACCAGGAGATCATCATACACAGCAACAACAGTATTACATGATGATCAATTCTGATGGACATGGCTCTCTGCAACAAAGAATTGTCTCAAACCAGTTCCAATTGTTCACTGAAGAAAACCATATACACCCAGAGAGAGGGATATGAAATATGGTCCACAATGTAACTTCTTCATGATCTCTATTGATATTTGCTTGCATTGTGTTTCCTTTCTCTGATTTTCTTTTTTTTCTTGTAGATAGGATTTTTCTTGCATAACCTGTCAAGTATTTCAATATTATTGACATGTAATGGACTTCCTGCCATCTAGGGGAGGGGAGGGGACTGGGGGTAAAATTTGTAATGGAAAACTTTGTAAAGATCAATGCTGGGGAACTACTCATACATATGTTATACAAATAAAAAAGCTTTAATAAATAAATAAAAAAGAAAACAGCTGCAAAGAAAACCTCTGGAAAGAGAAAATGTTGCAAGCAGCCAGAAACAATTAACATATTATGGAGCAACCATCAAGATAACCATGAGATTTAGGAACTTACAAATTAAAGAATCAGAGAGCTTAGAATATGATGTTTTAGAAGACAAAGAAGTGAGATTTGCAACCAAGAATAACCTACCTGGGACAAACTGATATAATCTTTCTGGGGAAAAATGGATATTTCATTAAATAGAAACATAAAAGCATTCCTGATGAAAAGACCCAGAGCTATTTAGAAATTTGACATTCAAACAGAAGACTCAATAGAAGCATAAAAAAAGGAAAAAAATGAAAGAGTAATTATCAGGGTCTACAATAAAATTACTGATTACATTCTTACATGAGAAAGTGATACAGAAAACTTTATTAATTTTTATCGTTTTGTTTTTATTAATATTAGTGCCATTAAAATTATATTTACAGGAGATATGGGAGTGGGGTTATTATGTTGGGATGAACTGAAAAAAAAATGCATGGGCCAGAAAGAGGGATTCACTGGGGAAAAGGAAGAATGCAGGGAAAATTCTCACATAAAAAAGGCACATAAGGAAGAACTCTTACATTAGAGGAGGGAATAATGGTAGTTGCAGCAGTCAATACTTGTATTGGACTCTCATCAAAATTGGCTCAAAAATCCAAAGACATTTAACATAAATGAAAATATATTAATATGTCTATATATGAATATTTCTCTCTATATATATGTGTATACAGATATGGATATTATATATATATATCTGTGTGCACACACATATATGTGTGTATATGTATTCCTATATACATTACACAACAACTCAGCTGTGCATAGAAATGTAAATTACCCAGAAATAGGGAAGGAAGAGAAGAAGAGAAATAGAAGGATGAGAAAATGGAGGTGAATTAAGGAAGTCAGTGGTTAGAAGCAACAAGGGAGAAGAAGGAGAAGGAGGAGGAGGAAAAGAAGAAGGAGGAGGAGGAGGAAAAGAAAAAGGAGGAGAAGGAGGAAGAGAAGGAAGAGGAGGAGGGGGAGTAGGAGGAGAAGAAAGACTGGCTTGGAGAAAAACATACACTATGAATGTGAATAGAATGATCTCTTCCATAAAATGAAAAAAGCAGAATAAATTAAAAACTAGAATTGAATATATGTTGTTTACAAAATACAAACTTGAAACAGGAAAATGCACATAGATTTAACAAAGGGTTGGAGCAGAATCTAATACTATTTAGCTAAAGAAAAAAAAACACAGGGATGATGAAAATGATCTCTGACAAAGGAAAGCAAATATGGGACTAATTAAGAGAGATGATTAAAAAAAAAACTACATTTTGCTAAATGATACCAGAGACAATGAAGCAATACCAAAAAATCTTACAAAAAGTTTCTCAGATAAAGGCCTCATTTCTTAATTATATAATGAATCATATTTATAAAAAGGAAGAGCCATTTCCCAACTGATAAATTGTCAAAGAATAAAAACCCAATTTTCAATTAAAAAACAAAACTATCTATAATCTTATGAATAAATGTTTTAAATCCCTATTGGTTATAAAAACAAAAATTAAAACCACTCTGAAATACTACTACCTAACACCTATCAGAATTGATGAATGATGGAGTGCAAAATAAATTGACTAATGAACTGAAGTTGTGAAATAGTCTAATCATTCTGGATGACAATTTGGAATGAGGACCAAAGAGCTATAAAACTTTGAATACCCTTTAACCAAGCAATAGCATAAGTAATTGTATAGCCCACGATGATTGGGAGGGGAAAGGGAAAAGAATTTATCTGAGTAAAAATATTTACAACACTAGAACACCTCTTTCATAGTGGCAAAAAGACTTGGAAATGAGGGAATGCTTATCATTTGGAAAACTGCTGATATATGATTATGCTATGTGAGTACTATTGTGCTATGGGAAATAAGGGTGGTAGTTTTAAAAAGAAAACAAACAAAAGAAAACAAAGCAAGATTTACATAAACTAATGGAAAGTGAAGTGAGAAGAATCAGCAGATCTTTGTACACAGTAAAAGCAATGATGTAATGATGATTAACTGTAAAAGACTGGCTACTTTGATCAATCCAATGATCCAAGATAATTACAAAGGACTCATGATGAAAAATTGCTATCCTCCTCGAGAGAACTGAGGATCTAAGTGCAAATTAAGATATAATTGTCTCACTTTTTTATTTTTTTAACTTTTCTAAAATAAAGCTAATATTGAAATCTGTTTGGCACAATTCCACATGCATAATTGATTTCAAATTGCTTGCCTTCTCAATGGGGGAGGGAAGATGCAAAATTGGAACTTAAAATTTTAAAAAGAAAAGAATGCTAAAATAAATTATAAAAATTTAAAATTATAATTATAAAACACTTAATAGGATTCCTAGAACATAATAAGCCCTTAATAAATGCTTGATAGATTGGTTTTCATTGTTAAATAGAGAGAGGATTCCTTTCATAAACGTTTGGGCTAAATTATCTCAGCAGTCATAATCAAGGTTTAGATTTTCTAAGATATTCTGTTTGATTTTTAACTAAATCCTAAAGATAACTGAAAAGGAATTTGTTAACTTCCTTATTTTATATTTAGATAAACTTAGGAACTGACTTCCTTTGTTGTCTACATTCATTCCTTCAACTATTTCATTCTCTACCATTGCTTTATCTATTACTTAATTTATTTAGATTACCCCCAGAATCATTAACCAGCTTCTTGACTCTGTCTCTTGAGCCACATGACCTTATTTCCAATGGCTTTCTAATCATTTCTACTTGGATATTCTGGCAATATCTAAAAATAAATCTGTCAGAACTGCATATATCAATGTCCTTCCAAAACTTGATTTTCTTTCACCTCCACATTTCTTATAATGGATGCACTATTCTACTTGTTGCAAAATTTGATCTCATTGTAATTCTTCCCATTATATCACATGAAACATTCAATTCATTGTCATTTAAAGCAATTCTGTTTCTGAAATAACTCTTGCTTCTTCCCCTTCTTCTCCAAATCTTACCACAATAGTTTAAACCCTTGTTAGCTCATGACTAAATTATTGCATATTCCTCTAAAGGCTCCCTCATTTATTATTAGGCCTACTTCTATCTATCCTTAATATATTGCCAGATTATTCTCTCTAATGCATTGCCTTGTCCATGTGATTTCACTGATCAAAAATATTGTCTGTTGAATCAAGTCCAAACTATTCAGGCAGGAATTCAAGATCTCCATAACACCATCCTACCTTTTTACAAACTTTTATTATACAATTCTCATTCAAATTATCAATACCATGGAAGAGCTAAGCTAATTATCATTCCATGAATGAATGTATCCTCTGCTTTCCTAATTTCATGACTGAAATCCAAACTTTCCCACTTCATTCTTGTCTGTTCAACATCCAGGTTAAATGTTACCTCATGTTAGACTCTGATTTCCCCTCTGAAAAAAAATATCAGTCCTAAGAATCACATTTACCTTTCCAATGCAATATCATATTTCATTTTCATTATAAGTACTTTATAGAATCATAATCTCAAACTCAGAAGTGATCTTATTCAATGAAAATAATTACTTAGCATGAATCCTCTTTGCTCTATGCTCAGTAAGTTATCCATCCTCTGCTTAAAAATGTCTAGGAACAGGGAACTACTTCCCTGAGAGTGAGTTCCCTCTTTCACATGATAGCCTTTCAAATATTTCAAAACAGCTATCAACACCTTTCTTACACCATGTCTTCTCTTCTTCAGATCTATTAATTTCACCACACATTTATAAAGTAAGGAATAAGAAGATGAAAGATGTCAGGTTGTGTTATCAAGTACTTTACACTCCATTGGGGGAATAATGCATTTACATATATACATTTTACTAAAATAGAACTGAGACAGGGGAAACCATCAAAAATGTGGTATGCTGGCCCCTTTATTGAAGGAATGAGAGGCATGAATTAGAAAGAGGCTGCTTTCTTTTTTTTAAAATTAAAAGCTTTTTATTTAGAAAACATATGAGTGATTTTTCTACATTGACCTTTGCAAAACTTATTTTTTTGTTCCAAGCTTTTCTCCTCCTTCCCCTCCCCCCTAGATGACAGGTAATATAATACATGCTAAATATGTTAAATTATATGACAAATCCAATATATGTATACATATCTATACAGTTATCTTACTGCACAAGAAACATCAGATCTAGAAAGAGAGAGAAAAAAAAAAACCTAAGAAGGAAAACAAAATGCAGGGAAATATCCCCAGAAAGTGTTAAAATGCTGTGTTGTGGTTCACACTCAGTTCCCTCAGGCCTCTCTCTGGATGTATATGACTTTCTTCATTGCTGAACAATAGTAACTGGTTTGAATCACATTATTGTTGAAGAGAACCATGTTCATCAGAACTGATCATCGTATAGTCTTGTTGCTGTGAATAATGATCTCCTGGTTCTGCTCATTTCACTGAGCATTAGTTCATGCAAGTCTCTCCAGGCCTCTCTGAAATCCTCCTACTGGTCGTTTCTTATAGAACAATAATATTCCATGACATTCATATACCATAATTTATGCAGCCATTCTCCAACAGATGGGCATCCTTTCAGTTTCCAGTTTCTTGCCACTACAAAAAGGGCTGCCACAAACATTCTTGCACATGTGGATCCCTTTCCTTCCTTTAAGATTTCTTTGGGATATAAGCCCAGTAGAAATACTGCTGGGTCAAATGGTATGAACAGTTTGATAACTCTTTGAGCATAGTTCCAGATTGCTCTCCAAAATGGTTGGATTCGTTCACAGTTCCACCAACAATGTATCAGTGTCCCAGTTTTCCCACATCCCCTCCAACATTCATCTTTATCTTTTCCTGTCATCTTAGCCAATCTGATGGTGTGTAGTGGTATCTCAGAGAGGGGCTGCTTTCTAAATGTACAAACAGCCTGCACAAAGAAGAAAAAGAATTTAAATAATAAAAAAGAAGAATAGAAGGATTTTGGCTATTGAGTCACAGTTAGCAACTCAATGTGAGTAAAATTTAGAATACATAAAGAACAATGTTGAGAAATGATTCATCAGACTTTGGAGACATCATGACAGAGAAATTGCAGCATTCTGAGTGAACCAGAATGATGACATTTTGAGCCACCATTGGGGTAAAAAAATCTGCATTCACATCCAACCATTATCATATGCTGATGGAATGAAGTAAATTATTTAGCATCCCAAAGCTCTATCTAACTTTTTAAACATATAAATTGCCAAGAAATAACCTCTTACTGTGAACCTCCATCTTCTTTGGTAGAGGTGTTTTTCTTACCAAGAACTCTATGTCAGTTAAGCCACATATTCCATCCACATCTCTATTCCCTTAACCAATAAGCATCTATTAAGCACCTAATATGTCAGATAAGCTAAGTGCTAATGTTGGAAAAGTAGAGTATATTAAATACTGGAACATTTAGAGTCCAGACAAAAATTCAGTTTATTAAAGTACTCCAGCATATAAGTGATATTAGTCCGAATGAACCAGGATAATATTATCTTGGGTAGAGAGGAGGCACCATTGTTGAAAAAAATGTTAAGGAGATAAAATCATCATGAATTAGATTATAATAGATTTGGAAAGAGAAGACTCAAAGGAGAAAAAAAGGGGGAAAAAAGGAGTCAAAACCTGTTTGACCAGGAAGAAGATGATGTTAATATTATCCATAGTAATAGTAAAATTGGAAAAGGGGTAAAATTTAGAGATGAGATCAAGGATTTATTTTGGCATTTTAAATTAAGGGCCAGGAGGACAATGGAGTAAAAAGTTTCATTAGGCAGATAGCTATATGAGACATTCAAGAGAGATGCAGCCGAAAATTATGTTCCCTCAACCAATCCTTCTGTTTTTGTTTTTTATTCATCTTAACATGTTGGTCTCATTTCTTTAAAAATGATCCAAAATGCCAACATTAAATTAGGTAGTAAAGTAGATAGAATGGCAGGCCTGTGGTTAAGAATACTCATATTCATAAGTTCATATCTGACCTCAGTCACTTACTAGCTGTGTGACCTTGGGCAACTCACTTAATCATGTTTGCCTCAGTTTCCTTATCTGAAAAATGAAATAGAAAAAAATGGCAAACTATTTCTTTGTCAAAGAAAATTCCAAATGGGGGTCACCAAAAGTCAGATATGACTAAAGTGATCAACATCCAAGCCACAATCTCTTTTAAAATTCAGTGCCTAGAAGTCAACATGATATTCCAATTAGTCTGAAAATTAAAGAAAAAAAATACCTTATTCAATATACCAAAATTCTATTAATGTAACCTAGCTTGGTGTTGTTTATTAAAGTCTCATTTTGCTTTTCTACTATGACATCAGGTGACTCTGAGTTTTTGTTATAACATACTGGTTATATGCCCTTAGTCAGATCATTCTATCTCTTCTTAATATATTAATCTTATTAATCTATACAATAAACCTACAGAATGGGAAAAAAAAAAAAAACATGCAAAGGGACTTTCCTCATCAGAAACTCCACTATGCTAAGTTGTCCCTGGTCCCTCTCCTAAGTCATGAAAACTATCTAGAGTTGTAGAAGGATAGAAATCCATAAATAGGATCATATTAGCTTCTATGGCTACCTTATCAAACTCTTGACTCGTGGAATTAGAGCAATAAATACTGATGGCTTGTTCATGTGAATTTTTCACATAATATGTGTAGAAACAACTCCGTCAACCTTCACTTGTTCTGTTGATTCTATTTTAACCTAAGGTTAAATAACTATGGATTTACAGAGATTATAATCTCTATAGATATAGAGGTATAGATATGTATATATATATATATAGATCTATCTTTATAGTAATATACCTAAATAGATATTCAAAATATATAAATGTGTATATTTAGTACCATCTTTTTAAATAACATTGTTCTAGACTGTTAAGATTTTACAACAAATATTAACTACTGATTTTTATCTTTTCTAAATAACATTTCTCAAATTCTTAGTATTCATAAAATCAGTAAATATATTTCCTATGTCTTCACATAAATCACTAATAAAAATGTTGAACAAAATGCCCTGGTGGCATTCCACTAGAGACTCTCTTCCACACTGACTTGGTGAATCAATTATTCACCATTCTTTGAGAACAGTTGTTCTGTCAGTTCCAAACATTCCTAACTTTGTTATAAGCAAATATTTGTCTTCATATTGACTACAAGGATATCACAAGAGACATTACCACATGCTTTGCAGAAATCCAGTTCAACTCAGTTTATGATATTCTCCTGATCTATCTATTGAATAAATTTGTGTACCTTATATATTTCCCTTTTTAAACTATGATGCATCAAAGTCAGGAAACATATCCTATTTATCTTTGAATCTGTCACATGTACATTCTACACTTTGTTGATACTTCAAAAATATCTGTTTTTGAATAATTAATGCTCATAATGATGATACAGAAAGATCTTCTGAATAATTGAAGACATTCCATTACGTTCCATCACATTTCTGTCATTTACATTTTGCTGTGTTCTCTTTCTTAGAAAACGAATGTCATCTTAATGTAAGAGAAAGGTACTGTCTTTTAAAGGTGTAATCCATCCACATGGAAAAGTTAGGTATTGAAAGGGCCATAATAAGAACTTTGGGGTATAGAAAAAACTTCAACTGGTCAAGGCTTTAAGTTATATTGCCTTTTTTAAAGTGAAAAGTTTGGGGACTGAATAAAAGAAATAACTTGAATTTAATAAAAATTAGCACAATATGAATGCAAAAACACTATATTTGCAATCTGTTAGAAGACTATGGGTAGAAATGTACATTGAACAACAAAAAAAGAAAATTAGCATAAAGTGAATTGTGCCAAAAATATAAATAATTAAAACTCATTGTAATGGATGCATGGTTATTTTTCATTTTTATGTGAAGAGTTTAGTGATTTAAAGAGGAATAAATATTTTTTGCTTATTGAAAACTTAAAACGTAAATGCAAAGAAAAATTGTTTTCAAAGACATAATTTATAGAAGACCATATGAAAACTGATCAATTATAAGGGCTTCATTGCCTTGGGTTCCCTGAAATCATTTAAATGTATTTAGCACAGAGTAAAGCCAACAAAATTCAGAATCAGAAATTATTAAAACCTCTGAGATAATGAAATTATCACAGGATTTTTCAGCAGAGAGTTGATAAATTTTTACTTCATAAATGAAAGGTGAATCATGAAATAGCAAGAGACAATTATTAGACCTCTTAAATGCATAGACATGAGGCTGAAGAAAACTGACTGATCAAAAGGTTAGACAAAGAATGCCTCAAAAGGGAATATCAATATTAGATTTC